>NW_019292081.1:2629-31946 GCF_000500325.1 Leptinotarsa decemlineata
CAACTATTATATAATACGAATTTGCTAGTTGGGTGGGTCCACAATCGAAATGTCGTGAGATAACTTAGGAATTTTATAATTTTTAATTTTCATTTTTTGTCAATATATTTTTTAATTTTTTGATTTCCAGCTTGTCTTATTATTTCAATTTTTTTTCATTTTTGTTTGGTTGTTGCTTGTATGTTATTTCTTTGTAATTTCGGTTTCTTGTTTAATGAAATTGTTATTTTCGGTTGATCTTTTCAATGTTTTTTCAGGTATTTCAAATCAATTTATATTATATTAAACAATGGAAGTCCAAACTGATGGAGTTACATTATATGTCAGTACAGACACCATGAAAAAGCTATTGTAAAGCGGAACATGTTTAGCATTTTTGGAAAACTTTGTAGTGTTTCTTGAATGCCTACATGATTGAATGTCACCTGGATTGAATTTGAAACCAATAAATGTATAAATGATTCACTTGTTTATATTCATCTTATTATGGAATGGAAACATACATTCTCAACACAATTTCAGATATTTCGATTATTAAGTTGGGTTGAAAGGAAATGCATGTCCATTCCTTCAAAGGGTCTTTTATCCAGTATAATCGAATTGTAGTTTTATGACCAAGTTACTTCGTATTTCCAACATGTATGTACAGTTTGTATCTCAAATTGACTCATTTATTTTGTGGAAGTTCATCTTCAATTAAATGATATAGATAAAATACTTTGTCTAATTTCCACTTACTTAATGTATTGATATTAATACGACCAAGGTTTCGGTTTCTACACCATTCTAAGTATTCTAACACTACTCAGTGTTAGTGTTAGAATACTTGAGAATGGTGTGAAAACCGAAACCTTGGTCGTATTAATATCAATACATTAAGTAAGTGTAAATTAGACAGAGTATTTTATCTATATTATTTGATTGTATCTTAAATATTGATAATAATAATTAATGGTCTCTATTCATCGTACATAAGTTACAAGATTGTCGTTGAAAGACAAAGTTCAGCTCACGCTGTTTTACAACTTATTAACTTAAAGTGAAAAAAAATAAAAGGCATATTAAACAAAACTAAGTAAAGAATATTGCTATATAATACATCACAATGAACTGAAATGATTGATTAGCTAGGGTGTAAAGAACATTTGACTAAGATTTATATTATGAGGAAATCAATAACCAGTAAGGAAACAGCAAAAAAAATTCTCCAGTTTCCAGTTGGAGAAAATCTTAAGTTGATTCAAAATGAACTTTTAATTTTTTCTTGAAATTATAAATGGAATATTGCCTTAATTCACAGGGTAATGTTTTATATTTTTCACATTTGTTTGAAGGTGATTGACAATATTTCATGATATTAAATGAAATATTAAATGATTTGCAATCCCTGTAAAAACTAACAGAGAAAAAAATCAATAAAGAACAGTTGGTAATAACAAATATATTAAAGCAAAATTTCATTTCACTTATATTTTTTAATTGAGTTACATATAAAACTGCGCTTGAATAGAGAGAAGGAGTGTCTGGGAATAATGAAAGTTTTCTGATTGCGAGTGTGAGATTTATTCTGGGATGGAAATCTCACATCTCTCCTCAGTAGTTACTCCGGTTTCTTACCTCGAACATTGATAAATAACTCATAATTTTATCACAACTTCCTCAAGCACGTTATTTTAGGTAACATCCCTCCACCTTCGGCGTCGGGATGTTACCAAATAACGTGCTTTCGAAAACTGTGATAAAATTATTTCGTTAGTTATCAATGTCCTTGGGATATTATAGCTGAAAATGTCCTTAACAGTTACAATAAATCAAAATCTGACAGTTCAATTAACGAAAACAAAATGTTCTAACTTCAAAACATATCTAAATCAATTTACATATAGAGTCAGACCAATTCCTGACAATTGCTTGATGGCTACATTGAATATTAGTGAATATTTTATTTTGTAATTATAAATATCATTTGCATAAATAGAATATAATTTCAATTGTTACACAAATCCTCTCTTCCTGATACTTGGGAGCCATTGGGCCTGCTCATTTCTTTCAATTCTCTGGAAAACACTGCAGTTTCACGGACTCATGGCGTTTTTCCTCAATTTTCTCATGACATTCATCCCAAAAATCTTTGTTCCCCTTACTAACTCATACAATTCCCTCTTGAATGTTTGACTTATTCTTCTGATCCACCCTTTTTGCATTGTGTGCACCAAAATCATCCATTTGTAAGCTTTCTTCTAGTACGGTCCTCCATAAAAGTTTTCCTGAGGTTTCTTTTCCGGTCCCCTTTATGGTTCCTAATTACGGTACCCATTTCAAAGAGTTTGCTACTTCCACAGCAGGTTCAGAACCTGTATTTGAAGGTGATGACCCGTACCTGGCACACTCATCGGATTTTTTCTTACCTGTGATTCCTGAATGTTCTGATAATGATACAGAGCCGATATATTCCTATACAGTTTTTTCAATCCTTCACACCGTTCCAAGATCTGTATCGATATCACTGTTTGGTTCATCAATGCAACGAATGCCATGCCTTAAATTAACATATCTTGCACTGTGAAATATCATATAGTAGAGTACACTCCATCCTTTCTGAACGTGTGATTGTGTGCAGGTAGCTTACATTTGTAGAAAAGTCTTACCGTATAAATATGGACCCGTCCAAATACCAAGTGTTTCTGACAAGCTGGTTGTTGAGATGATTGTTCGTTTTTCACTCTTCGTGGTTAATGCTGCAAACAGAAGTTACCCTTCTTACTCGGTGAATTCTCAGTCTGCTCTTCTCATTCTTGCGAGTTATGGAGAACGATGATTAACCAATATTTTAATTGCTGCTGTTGGTATGGTTTCCATTACATTACATCATATCATTACATCAGATCACAGAATTTGTTTGAATCTGTTTTTCCGTTAATCAGCTGTCGCCCCCATACGAACGACAACTCTCAGAAGCTGAGAAACTTGTGCGAGCTAAGGACTAACGAGGTCTTACCTTTTAACGTGTGATTCCTAACACGAGACACCACGGTCTTTTACTTATCTGCATAAAGTTAAAAACAGTGTTATCTCAGTTCTTTTGTGGAAAATCTTTTTACTATTTTCATTTCGAAGTTGAAGAGAAAGTGATCAATTTGAAGTGTTGTGAATAAATATTTTTAAATATAGAACAGTTTTTGAAATTGCCATTATTCTACTTTCAACTTGAATGTTCATTCAACAAACACCAGTATCATTCCGTTTCTACTTCAAATTGTTCACTTTTTCTCCAACTTTTTGTGTTGTAACTTTGAAATGAAAAAAGTGAAAGATGTCTCACGAAAACAGTGAAACAATTTCCCAAAAAAAACTGTGATATCGCTGTTTTTTACTTGTCTGCATGGAGTTGAAAACAGTGTTATCACAGTTCTTCTGTAAGGAATTTCGTTACTATTTTCATTTTGATGTTACAACACAAAAAGGTGGAGAAAAAGTTAGTGATTTGAAGTTCAGTGAATAACTATTTTAAAATGTGGAACAATTTTTGCAATTGCCTTTATTCTATTTCCAACTTGAATATTCATTCATTATTTCCCAAAATCTTTCCCTTTTTCATTTCAAATTGTTCAATTTTTCTCCAACTTTTTGTGTTGTAACTTTGAAATGAAAAAAGTGAAAGATGTCTCACGAAAACAGTGAAACAATTTCCCAAAAAAAACTGTGATATCGCGGTTTTTAACTTGTCTGCATGGAGTTGAAAACAGTGTTATCACAGTTCTTTTGTAAGGAATTTCATTACTATTTTCATTTTGAAGTTACAACACAAACATTTGGAGAAAAAATGAGTAATTTGAAGTTCAGTGAATAACTATTTTAAAATGTAGAACAATTTTTACAATTGCCTTTATTCTATTTTCAACTTGAATATTCATTCAATATTTCCCAATATCTTTCCCTTTTTTACTTCAAATTGTTCACTTTTTCTCCAACTTTTTGTGTTGTAACTTCAAGATGAAGAAAGTGAAAAAATTCCTCACGAAAACAGTGAAACAATTTCCCAAAAAAAACCTGTCATCTCACGGTTTTTAACTTGTCTGAATGAAGCTGAAAACAGTGTTATCACAGTTTTTTGTAAGGAATTTCATTACTATTTTCATTTTGAAGTTACAACACAAACATTTGGAGAAAAAATGAGTAATTTGAAGTTCAGTGAATAACTATTTCAAAATGTAGAACAATTTTTACAATTGCCTTTATTCTATTTTCAACTTGAATATTCATTCAATATTTCCCAATATCTTTCCTTTCTTTATTTCGAATTGTTCAATTTTTCTCCAACTTTTTGTGTTGTAACTTCAAGATGAAGAAAGTGAAAAAATTCCTCACGAAAACAGTGAAACAATTTCCCAAAAAAAACCTGTCATCTCACGGTTTTTAACTTGTCTGCATGGAGTTGAAAACAGTGTTATCACAGTTCTTTTGTAAGGAATTTCATTACTATTTTCATTTTGAAGTTACAACACAAAAATTTGGAGAAAAAATGAGTAATTTGAAGTTCAGTGAATAACTATTTTAAAATGTAGAACAATTTTTACAATTGCCTTTATTCTATTTCCAACTTGAATATTCATTCAATATTTCCCAATATCTTTCCCTTTTTTATTTCGAATTGTTCAATTTTTCTCCAACTTTTTGTGTTGTAACTTCAAGATGAAGAAAGTGGAAAAATTCCTCACGAAAACAGTGAAACAATTTCCCAAAAAAAACCTGTCATCTCACGGTTTTTAACTTGTCTGCATGAAGTTGAAAACAGTGTTATCACAGTTCTTTCGTAAGGAATCTCATCACTATTTTCATTTCGAAGTTACAAACTAAAAGTTGAAGGAAAAGTGAGCAATTTGAAGTTCAGTGAATAACTATTTCAAAACGTGGAACAATTTTCAAAATTGCTTTTCTTCCACTTTCATCCAATATACCCTAATATCTTTCCCGCGACAGAATAAATTTTTTTTCTCATCTACACGTTTGACCTATCATT
The DNA here is from genome assembly GCF_000500325.1 of Leptinotarsa decemlineata. NCBI lineage: Eukaryota > Metazoa > Arthropoda > Insecta > Coleoptera > Chrysomelidae > Leptinotarsa > Leptinotarsa decemlineata. The sequence goes on from NW_019292081.1 coordinate 7,650, forward strand.
GAAAATTAATAACATTGTCTCTAAAAGGTCAAGCTGCGATACGGATGTGAAAGATTTCAGTTTCGAAATAGTATTGAGTCACCACAGGTATGATTTCACGGAATTAATTCTCAAATACACATCGAAGTCGTAAACATTCTTGGAAATCCTTGGGAAGTGAATCCTTCGAATTCCCGAATAAATGTGATTCAATAACATTTTGAAATCTTGAGTAATGGACTCCACATGCGAATACAGATCACTTTGATGACTTGATGAAGTAATCATTCTGTATCTTCATGACTTTCATGGAATCAAAAAGAAAAATATACATTCTCCCAATCGTTTCATATCTTCGTTTGAGTTCCTACGAACTTGGGATGTGTCCGACACATTTCACAAACATTCTTTCGCTTGAATGTGATTGGTTTCAAAATAATGGAAGTTGCCGCAATTACCGGTTAATTGGAGAGTAATCTGACCTACATACGGTGCTCCATTATAAAAACTACAGCGGGATATTAATTATTCAGTCTGGTCATGATGAGAAATGGTGCTCCATTAGCTATAATTATACATTAACAAGACATATGTGCATTGTACATTAGGGAAATAACTCAATTCGATTCCAGCTTCGGGAGGAATATGTCATATCATTTGAGAAATATTTCGAGGTTCAGAGTTGATAAAAAAGTCGAGCTGGGACCTACTAATCATGATATCCTGAATATCAAACACGTTGATAATTTTTTGTTATGATTTTCGATGAGTAAGAGGTCATTGTTTCAATGTATCTAATAATTAGTCTTTCAACAGGCACTTCCGAACTATGAAAATTGATAACGACCATCTTGTTGAAGCCACATCTGTCAAATTGAACTATTTTGTCAAATCATCATAGACGGATATTGCATTCCACAACACTTGCAAATGATAGAATTGTTTTATCAAAATGGGTGTTCTATTCGGAAAACGCGAATGTACCGCCGCTTCGCCAATTTTACGGTGGTCATAATCGTCCTACCATGAAAACTATTCGCAATGTGGTGAATAAATTTGAGTCCACTGATTCAGTAAAAGATCGACCAACACCCGTACGTCGTCTGTCTGTCTATGAGAGTCTGCAGTCAATTTTACGTCGCTTTTTACTCGCAATTTTACTCGGCTTTTCGCAGACCAAAGTTTTGCGAATTTTGCACTATTGAGCCTACACCAGTACAAAATTCAACTAACCCGGGAACTGAATGTGAACGACCATAAACAACGACGTGTGTTCGCTGAATTGAGCTCTGGATCAGTTGGCAACTCACCCTTATTTTCATCGAAAAAATATCTTCAGCGTTGAGGTCCATTTCTGGATGGGAATGTGAACAAACGAACTTGAGACGATATTAATACACATGAGATCCATTAGCGTACTATGCATCCCGAAAAACTTACTATTTGAGGTGGATTTTGGCCTGGTGGCGTCATTGGTTTATTTAAATGTTGAAAAGGACATTTGCCAGACCATCACTGTTACCGGCGAGCATTATAGGTCGATGATGACCTACTTCTTCTGGTCTTTATTGGATCAGGACACCAATGACATAATATGGTTTCAACAGAACGGAGTTACGTAACACACAGCTCAACCACATCGGATATTCTGCAACAGCGATTTGAGGGCATGGTGGCCACAGCGATCGTACGATTCGATCCCGTTAGACTTTTTCTTAAATTGCAAGTGTATGCAAATAAGGTACAAATCACAGCGATCCTTAAAGCCAACATAACCTATGCCATCGGTCAAATTCAACCTGATTCATGCGCCAGAATTATGGAAAATTGGACGTTTCGGATGCGTTCCACTCAGAGAAACCATGGTGGACGAATCAAGCGAATTAAGCGCTCATGGCATACAGCAGAACCAGGAAAAGGCCATCATCTATATAAATATAGTTCATAAAACAAAAAAACACGCTTTTGAAGAACATCGAATTGAAAAGTTGAAATATTTTTTATTTCGATGTACTTTAAAAACGTGTTTTTTAGTTTTCAAACTATATTTATTTTTCATTTTTCAGTTTCGTATGCTATAAAAGCGCGTTTTTTAGTCTCTTCAAACTATATTTATTTTATCTCAACTTTGGGATCAATCAGCCGTATATTGTTTAGAAAAATGACCATTAATATTTTCCGATTTCGGAGAGGGAGCCTGAAAATTAGCTCGTGTCGAACATAGTCGAAGGTCTTGATCAGGGAAAGCACTCTTCTTTGACATTATGTGACCTGACTAAGGCATTTGATTGTGTATCGCATAGTAATTTGATGAGCTACTATGGTGTCCGGGGTACAGTTCTCAAGCTCGTCCAATCTCATCTAACAAATCGGTGCCAATTTGTTGAATTGAACAACGTAAAGTCAGACCTCAAAGAAATGAAGCATGATGTTCCTCAGGGATCCGTTTCAGGTCCACTATTGTTCTTGATCTACATCAATGACCTATGCAGTCTCATGAAACCAGCATGTTGTATCTTGTTTGCAAATCATATAACTTCAATGTGCTCTAGTAAAGACTTTACTAGAGCACATTGTTGCAACAAATGTTGGAAGATAGCAAAACATTAGCTTACAATTGGTTTGCTGCTAACAAACTCACCTTGAATGAAGATAAAACTCAAAATATGAGCGTATCTTCCAATCGCAATATTTCCCAATCTTAAAGTGTTAAGCTTTTAGGATTCACTATTGACCATAGATTGAGCTGGTTTGATCATATCAAAGCTATGCTCAGCAAATTCTCTACTGTTTTCTTCGTTTTGAGGCGACTGAACGATGTGGTCACCTTAATGACGCTGAAAAGAGCCTACTTCGGATTATTTCACCCAGTTATTCCTTATGGTATTCTCATTTGGGGACATAATCTGACTATCAGTCAAAGATATTCACTGAACTGAAATCTTTATAATCATCTTCATACATCTGTGAAGTGGCTCAACCTTACTAAATTTAAATTTGTTATCAAAAGCTTTCTCCTCCAACACTGTTTCTATAATATAGAGGAATATATTGAAATGGCGGGATCTTTAACTTACGAAAAGCCTCATTAAATCAACTTACCTACATTTTAATTTTAGCGACATGTTTAAAAGCTTTTATATTTATGATTTTATTCATACTTATATTCTTTACTTATACTTATTCCATAGTAGATGAATTTTATCTCTGATCAAGGATTTCTGTATTTGTGATTTGCCATAAATGTACAACTGTATGAAAAATGGTCAAATAAAGTACTCTACTATACTCTAGTCTACCAAGCCCAAGGCAGCAGGCACGCAAAGGAGGGTTACAAATAAGACAGCAGGCGCACGTGTCGATGAAAAAAAATGCTTTTTTCAAATGAAGAAATACATGTTAAGTGATTTGTTTGAAGGTGATTGACAATGTTTCGTGATGAATTTCACTAGTTCGGACTTCCATTGTCTACTATATAAAATGATTTGAAATCCCTGAAACTATTCTTTTTTAATTATTCTTTTTCACTTGTTTCAGGGATTTCAAATCATTTTATATAGTAGACAATGGAAGTCCGAACTAGTGAAATTCACATGTTAAGTGAGTTCGAATTATATCAATGGGGTTACGTACAGCGCCATCTGCCCGCGAATAGATCAAGCCATAATGTCGATAGTTCTGTCAAATACAAATCCCGAGCGTGAGAGTTATAAACAAACAAACATACATACATAGATACATACAGGTGACGCTAATAAATGCGTGTTGATAATAATAAAACCTTCATGAGTAACTCTTTCCTCCTCTTCTCGTGAAGTGGAATTGTAATGGCAACTGTCTCTTTGACGGAAAATTGAATATATTGGGGTTGTATAACTGAATCATCAGCTCCAGCTAAGAGTCAGAGACATCACCTTATGTAAATTTGAGGCACTAGATCATAGAAGGCATGGACGGCGATGGTAATGAAAGATCTGATCATCAGAATACGATAAATATGTGAACAAAAACATTCTCAAACTAGTGAAGAAAACAAGTTCATTGAAAAGGAGGTCATAAACATTTTGGAGAATGTTTTTTCGAAACTTGAAAGAAACCTAAAAAGCATATCTCTGAAACACATAAAAAGTCTGAAACAAAGTGACTTCCATACGAAGAATTTCCATCTTGCAATAAGTCCACGGCTTTCAAACTCGAAAAATAATGACACTGAGTATATTATTGTTTATTGTGGCTCACACCTATTTACACTCGACCAAATAAATCCAGCTTCTCAACGAAACCGATTAGTTTGTATGATGGTCTTTCAGGTCAGATTGTAAGGGTACGGCTATGCCGAACTCTAAAAACCTGATTCGTTCTTCAGCGAGGCAGGCACACAGTATGTGCTCTGCTGTTTCATCATTTTCCAAACAGAGGCGACACACACTGTCTTTCGACAGTCCGAGTCTCTGCATATGATGATTCAAATGACAATGATCTGTAAAAAGCCTGTTCGACATCGTAGTTTATCCCTTCTGTGGTCCAACAACTGTTTGGTATAAAGTTTCGAAAAGTCAATAAACGCCTTGGAGTGAGCCAATTCTGGAAGATTCTGCCAGAAGTCCATAAATCTTCTTGCCATCCAGGTGTTCAATCTTTGTTTGTCAAAGCCCAAAGCGATGCCAATGACAGGTTCTGGTCCGATGAAGCTGCTTGCAGCACCCTCCTTTGCAAGGGAGTCAGCAGCCTCACTGCCTTCCAGGCTAGTATGGCTAGGAATCTGCCAGAGACAATCTGTCAAGTCTTTCTATTGAGGAGAGTCGTTTTTGGCAATTTGCTACCAATTTAGACGTTGCTCGGTAGGAGCCAAGAGCTCCCAACGCCGCTCGACTGTCCGAGAATATTTTTTTTGACTTGTGTATCAGGTTGGATTCTTCCAATCTCTCCGCACCCAATTCAATACCGCCTGACTTACAATCGCATAAGAAGTTAGAAATTACTTCGATACAATCTCTCACTAGCTTATTCATAACCTGCAATGATGTTCGAGATTTTTGATTTTTTTTTAGATATATATGTTATGATATAGCAATTACATCCCATTCAGCTCTGAGTAGAACAATAAAAGTTCGTCTTCTACACAACGCATACCATCTGTTTCCTATTCATGTATGAGTCGCGTTTTGTATGTCTATTATTCACAAATATTCAACTATTATTATTCCGTTAACCATTCGGCAGGTGTGTCTTGAGTAATATCAATCAAATCTTGATATCGCAATAACCAATAAATTGTACAAATTATCTTCTAAGTTTTCATGGCTAGTTACACCGTTATTGACACAAATTATTGGTCGTTGGAATACCATTGTTAGATTCATTAATCACATCATCTAAAAGAGCAGTTCGTTCAGGCCAGTCTTGGTATTATCTACACTGCAAGTTAATGGACTGACATCTATGTATGACTGCCCATTCGCTTTGTGAAGTTTTCTTCCTTACAGAAGGAATTGGGCAAATTTCAGATATGCGGTTAGTTACCTCGTTTACAGGCAGATAGGGCGTTGACAAACATGATGTTTGTTGTTCACTTCTGCAAAATTCGAGGAATGATACTCTGGAAGGAATTCGATTTTCAATTATCGGAAATCACCGACTTCATGTTGATGATAGATACTACCTTGCACTGACGTGTGTCCAAGCAGTCCCAAACCGGTCTGCAAGTGTGATACAGTAATTGAAAACCGATTCCACCAGTTGTATCGTCAATAGCATATGAAGGAATAACTTCAGTGAATAATCCTGCACTGTCTCCTGTCGGGTATAATCCAACGCCCTTCGTGGTTTTAGCCAGTAATATTCCAGAAGAAGGAATAATACTGACAAAGCGTGTGTGAATAAGATAATAATAATAATTATAATATTCCTTTATTTCATCATTTGAGTGCACAAAGGTTACATGAATGATTAAAAACGTCAATATTTCAGTTACATCATCACATTGAGCAAGGACATGTCAACAATACAAATTATAAGCAAGACATTTTTCCTGCAGTGGTCTTTCATATACTTTATGCTGTAGCAACTACTTCTCAGTTTATTAGACAATAGTTTAATATGACTTGCCCATTGCATATGTTTGTCGAAAATTACTCCCAAAAGTTTCACCTCATCACTACAAGTTACTTGTTTTTCTGTATTTTTGAATAACACAAATGATCTTTGTTTGGAGCGCCCAAAAATACTGTGACTGTTTCGTTATGATTCAGTAACAGACAATTCTTTTCAGAACAACGAATGATATCTTCATAAATCTTCTCAGTTTCACTCAGTAGCATGTCTATGTTTTTTTCAAAAATTAGTAAACTGGTATCGTCTGCATAACACACTATTTTTATATCGTGGTTTCTTTCCATCAGACGGATTTTATTCATTCACAAATATATTGAACAATGAAGGTCCCAATACAGCTCCATGAGGTACACCTCTATTTATTTCACGGTAACTACTCAGAATTCCATTCAGTCTAACAACCTGACTTATGTCATTTAAATATGATTCAAATGATTCCATACGATTCTAACTTACCACATAAAAGCCTATGATTGACTAAGTCGAAAGCTCTTGAAAAGTCAATGAATAAACCCAGAGCATATTTTCCTTTATCAATATTGTCTACAAGACATTTCTGAAAATCACACAGAGCAGATTCTGTGCTCATATTTTAACAAAATCCATGTTGATTTCTGGATAACAGTCTCTGACTCCACAAGAATGATGGGAGTTGATTAGCGATGATTAGCCTGTGACAATGCATTGCAGTAGCGTTTCTGTAGCTCTGCTCTTGGTTGATGATATATTGGTTAAGAAGTTGCTAAATCCGATATAAGAGTTAATTATAAATGTATACAAAAAAATGTATACAGGCATGTACTAAGTCAATATAATTGAAAACCTATAAAAATATTTATACGTAAATATAAACACACATATACATATGAAAATGCTCTAAAAAAGATGTTTACCACAATAAAGAAAGTGTCCACATGTTTAGAATGTGGCGATAAGAAATAGAAATATAAAAATCATGAGGAAAATTACACAAAACGTGAAATTGGTGTGTTATCGCAGAATCTGAATGAACTTATGATTTAATTTGGCAACTTACATCAACTTCCAGAGTAGTGTTAGTGAAAGTTATCATCAAAAAATTCGTTCAAACTATAATAGGATCTATCAGAAAATGTTACTTTGATTTTCTAAATTTGAAGGGGCTTTCTATATATTTAACGTATTTTGGATTGTGGTTGAATATTTTTAGGCCGTTGTAAATTACTGAGCTTTCTGTAAGTGTGAGGTGGGTATAGGTAGTCTGAAATGGTCAGTCTGACGAGTAGAGTGGTTAGAGGGAAGCCAAGGAAATTCATCTTCATACTTGTTTATCAAACAAGCCGTTTCTGATATGAAAATGACATCCACTGTCAAAATATTATTTATGATGAATATAATAGGCCTACAGTAGTCTTGTTTCATTTTGAAGAGATATTGTATCGCTCTTTTTTGGAGTACAAACACAGAATTCATATGGGTTCAAGAATAGAGCCCCCAGATTGGAATTCCATATCCCAAGTGTGAGTTTTACAGTGAATAGTAAACAGATTTAGCTGCAGACTATCCCATTTCTTTAGAAGTTATTCTTACCGCATAACTATCCAAAGAAAGTTTTTGAGTGAGCGCTTTGATGTGGTTTTCAAATCTCAAGTCGTTGTCTATGATAGAATCCCAGAATTTAGTGCTCAATCCATTCTCTATACCATTTCCATTGATAGAAATTGGAAAGTTATCAATAGAACCCCATTCAAAGATAAGAGATCAGCATCACTACTCGATCGAGTAGTGATATCTGATATCTGAAGATATAATCTTGTGGAGATCTGGAGTATTTTTACTGTGCCATAGTATTGTGGTATCGTCTGCGAATAACTTTTTCTCTATATTCAACGATGTCAGATCATTCATATACGAAAGAATGGACCAAGAATGCACCTCTGAGGTTATTTCCTGTGTTTTCTAAGACAAATTATTTGTTGATTGAGCATGTTGTTCTAAGGACATATACTCGTAAACTGAAATTATTATAGACACCCATTCATGTTGACTACATTCAGTTCAACAGATCTAGTCCATTTGATTTTTTATAGGCTATATAATCCCAAAAAAAATAATCAAAATTGATTTTGTAGCCAATTTTCAAAATAAATCAGTAATTTTCAAGGCATTGATATATTTTTTTTTACAGAAAGAAGATAGCTGTGAGCAATGGTGCGGAGTCGCACTCCCTCGCAAGGGGGAGGCTCGCAGGGCTTCGAAATGGAGAGGAAATACTCAGTTCCCTCTAATCCTGACTCTCGAGCTTTTTCTGGAGGAACTGCCAGTGAAGATCTCCATGCTTGGTCAATTTACAGGTTAGTGTTAATTCTCAATTGAATATTCATACTGCATGGGCTCGGGCCTAACACATAGATGGTAGTAGTCTTTTTGCATTCACCGTTTTTTCAGTTAGTACTGACTTAAAACCTTGAAATTCCATGATATTCTACTCATGAGTTTGTGGCTTCAGGAGAGAACACTCCACTAAGCTACAGGTACTTAGTCTGGTCGAAAACACCATGGCAGAACTGAATCAAAATCGCAGAGTTCATGTCGTTTTATCAGACATCTCGAAGGCCTTCGACCGTGCATGACACGAAGGTCTTCTGCATAAAAAAAGTCGCGTTCGACCTGCCTCGGAGCCTGATTCTGTGGATTGGGTCTTTCCTAAAGAGAGAACTTTTCAGGTTAGAGTAGAGGGATCTCTGCTTGATAACAGAGAGATCCTCGCTGGAGTACTACAGGGGGCCGTGCTCTCTCCCAAGCTGTACTCTCTCTACACCAGTGACTTCCGAGGTCTGAGCGTGTAAAAATATCTCTCTACGCCGACAACACGGCTCTCCTCTCGTCTTCCATGGGTCGGGACTTTGAGCGCTGGTACCTCGAATGGAAGATCCGTATGTACCCGGTCAAGACTCAGGTGATAACTATGGAAAGAACGATATCTTCTCCGGACAGAAAAGGGGAAGGGAGATCGACTGGCAAGCGCAGGTAAAGTACCTCGGCCTTCTAATAGACAATAGGCTCACCTGAAACCCGCACTTCATAACCGTGAAGGCAAAGATCGATGGTCGGATCAAATGTCTGTATCCTCTGATCAATAGACGATCCAAACTGAGCCTGAAGAACAAACTAAGATCTACAAAACGATGTTCAAACCTGCCATTATATATAATTCAGGCATCCGGGGATAAGAGGCTTCGTCTGATATCTCCATCCTGAAGAGATTGCAAAACAAGTTGATGAGGATGATTGTGTTTTTGAATTGATCTGTGACAATGAATGAAACATGGATCCATCACTCACTCCGGCATCAAAACAATCGTCTTCTCAATGGAGAGCAACTGGTGAGCCTCGTTCAATGCGCCTGAGAGCACAACAGTCGGCTGGAAAGTGTTTTAGAAACGTAGTGTAATATTCATCGACTAGTTCGAGAAAGGAAATATCACCAACGGATAATATTATTTAGCGTTACTGGAGCGTTTGAAGGCCGACATTTAAAAAAAATCCACACATGGCAAAGATTGAAATATCCTTTCATCAAGTCACAAGTAAATCAGAACGATAGTGAAACTACATGAATTGAGCTTCAAATTGCTCTCACATCCACAGTATTTGCCAGATTTGTCTCCCAGCGACTACGGGCTTTACGAAAACCTCAAAAAAATACTCACCGGTAAGAAACGTCGCTCAAATGAAGAGGTTATTTCTGAAACTGAGGCCTATTTTGTGGCAAAAATGAATCGTCCCACAAAAGTAGTATTGGAATGTTAGAGGGCGCTGTAATGATTGGGTGGCTTTCAATGGAGATTGTGTTGACGGACGAAGTCAAGTTTCTACGAAAAAAAAAAACGTTTTCTTTTTTAGGCCCAGGACTCTTCAGTGGTAATGATACTGATTGAATACGTGTTGGAAATGTTTTGATAACATTTTGATATTTTTTCATTTTGGAAGTAGGAAAACTTAAATTTGACTCGTTCATATATGGGATGATAGAAAGATGTTTCCTTTGTTTTTACGTCATTGTTGGTGTGTAAATTGTTTTTAATATACCACCTCACCAAGCTATTTGAATCACGTTGCAACAAAGTAACGTCCAATGAATCTGTTGGCCTGAAAATTTTAAGGACATCTGCGAACATCAGGAAATTTGAATTTTCTAAAAATGATGTAATGTCATTAACAAAGATGTTGAACCGAAGAGGTGCTATAAACCATATTCAATGTTCGCAATCATGTCGAAATTGTAAAAAAAAACAGAGGAAGTGAACATCCAATTTCCCAATCCTCGATTATAATACACAAACTGAGTCTGGCTTTTATCTCACAATAAACTTCATGGATACTTAACATACCTAACATGTATTGCTTTATCTGTCCATCTTCACTATCCTAGAACAGTAAACAATAGTGGTAATCAATCAATAGAGCACAAGTTGGAAATATTGTGCAACCATTGTTGTTGTGTAATTTCTGCAATATAGAAATTCAATTGGCAATTCCTGATTTCATTAAAAAACTTAGTGTTGGTATTATTAGGCCTCTCGTCCACTGAGAGCGGAAAGCTGAGAACTGCGAAGCAACGAATTCGTGCGAATGCCGTTCTTACGAAATCGTGCATGCACATCGTCCATTGCTCAGTATTCGTCCGGATTCGTAGTAGGTGAGTTGGTTCTTTGGAACGGGTTTTTCAATTATTCTAATAAAGAATTTTTCGCTTCGGAATTATCACTTTTGATTCATCGTCTAATCAGGCACAGGCGATATTGACGAAAGCGGTAAATGTGAGTGAATCCCATTAAAGGAGTTCGGTGAATTTTCTCATTCGTGGCATGGTCTTCAAATCGACGATGACCACCACTTTTCTCATTTTCGAATGAGAAAAGATACATGTCAATACATTATTGTAACTATTTTCGCCCTAGATCGCATTCAAATCCCAGCAGAACGGGATCGGTTCACAATTTGCATCTAGTCGAACGAAAACTGACGAACGATACTGGCCAAGAGGACGCGGTCTCCTACCGATCCATGTATTTGGATCGTTCGTGCGTTGTCGTGCGAAAGAATTTTTCGCTTCGGAATTATCACTTTTGATTCATCGTCTAATCAGGCACAGGCGATATTGACGAAAGCGGTAAATGTGAGTGAATCCCATTTACTCAAAATTAAAGGATTTCGGTGAATTTTCTCATTCGTGGCATGATCTTCAAATCGACGATGACCACCACTTTTCTCATTTTCGAATGAGAAAAGATACATGCCAATACATTATTGTAACTATTTTCGCCCTAGATCGCATTCAGATCCCAGCAGAACGGGATCGGTTCACAATTTGCATCTAGTCGAACGAAAACTGACGAACGATACTGGCCAAGTGGACGCGGTCCCCTACCGATCCATGTATTTGGATCGTTCGTGCGTTGTCGTGCGGATTCGCAACTTTCCGTTTCCGGTGAACAAGAGATCTTAGGTGGTGTATTCACGGCAAAGCCGTTTCAGAATTTTAGGAGCAGGATCACATTTAAACCCATCAGACACTCACCAACACCAACACCAACACCATAAAGCGGCAGAAAATCCACATAACGACCTCATAAAGTCGACTGAAAGTCAATTTCATTCAAACATAAAATATTTCTCATCGAACATGAAAAAAGCCGCTTGGAATGGTATTAACGAAGTAAATGATGGACCGAAGAACATTAGAAATATTCCACTCTTCATTAACGAAAGTGTGCTACAAAAACCACACTTCAATTCTGAAATCTATAATGATTTTTTTCATACAAATTATCCATCGCACTAGCGACCAAATCAACACAAGAAGTTCACGAGTATACCTGATAGTTCTTTCGTGGCATATGTTGCTGAACAAGAAGTGATGGGTTTCTACGAAATATAATAAATTGAATACAATCCTATATGACAAACAGATAAATGGTTGTATTCTGCAATGGAGCGACATATGAGTCAAAGACGGTAAAACTCGGGGTGCCACAGGGCTCTGTTCTAGGACCTCTACTGTTTCTTCTCTATATCAATGATCTTCCTCAATATATAAAGGGAGACTACGTCACAATGTTTGCTGATGATACAACGATAACTATAGCAGGCAATAATGCTGAGCAACTCATCAGCAAATCTGAACATATTATTGATCAGTTCACTACCTAGTGCCAAAGAAATAAACTCATTCTTGATACTTCTAAATCGATCAGTGTTAACTTCCACTTCAGAAGAAATATTCCAATTGGTCGACACTCTAGCTATGATATTAAAACTCCTGANCGAGACCGCATATGCTGGCCATGCTGATAGCAAATGCATTAGGGGCTCGGGCGCCTCGCGGCAGGCCCTGCACCTTGTGTCAGGAACCTCTATACCCATCACGCGACTGCGGTAGACTAAGGTGTTGAAGACACCATACTGGCAAGCCATGATAAACCCCTCAGTTTCCGACTTCAGTCCACTCGACCTGAGAAAACCGAAGGTCAGGCGCTTTGACAAGCCAAAGTCTCCAATGTTACTGAAGAAGACCCCATGCAATGGCCCATCCTTGTGTTTCCGCAGAAGTAAGGTAATCTCTGCGGCTTTTACCTGAGCTTTTTGCTGAACAGGTTCCAACTCGGTGACAGAGTTGTGGTCACCTCATTTAGTGTCGAAAACTATACCGAGTTCATCAGCTGCTCGGGCAACTGCCCTAAACAAAAATGATCCAATACCTACTCTCTCATGGTCACGGACCATGCAGAGAAGGGGATCCGAACTCCTGACGACTTTACAGGCTGTATCCAGCACCATTCTGTCATGTAGACACTCCAAACTCAAAAGTCCACGGCCTCCCTGTTGTCCGTGGAACGGACGATTCGGGATGCAAACTCCTATATAGATGCATCATTTTTCGGGTCTTTATCCGAATCAAATGGGTGACCTTGTGCCTTCGGTTTTCGGGGGTGTTAAAGTTATACCATCAGAGCAACCATCTTGACAGAGTGATCTGGAAAGAGTCTGCGGAGTTCGAAGAGAAAATCTCGATATTTTACTATAATTTTTTATTACGCTCAGAGATGTACAGTTTTCTGCTTCGAAACAGGGTTTCAAGCTTTTAAGAAGCAGCCTTTGCAATTTCAGCGACGTGTATGTGCCAAGACATATTGGTGTCCATTTGAACCCCTAACAATCTTATCAAAGCAGAAAGCAGAATTTTCTATCCTGACATTCATATCCGGTTCGGAGACATTATTCTTCTTGGAGAAAACCGATGCCTAGATTTCCGAGGCATTGAATTGAACCTGGTTACTTTCACCTCAATTCGAAATCACCTCTAGATCCTCAATGGAAAATACATATCCTCATTAGAATATGCAACCTCCTGCTGCTGGTGAAGATGTGCATTCGCAGTCGATGTCCTGGAATCCAAATGGAATGACGAGACAAGTATGCTGTCGTCTGCAAAGCCATATATTGAAAGTATCTTTTTCCAGTGAGTGGTTGATATACATTAAGAGAAGAATTGGAGACGAAATTGCTCCCTAGCAATAGAGCAATGATGGTAAAAGTGTTCGAAAGACATCCATCGACGGCCACTTGCAGGGAACATTTTATCAGGAAGCTAAAGACTCATACACAACTGGCCCAACAAGCCATATCATCGAAATTTGGCCAGCAAACCTTCATGCCACACACGGGTAAAAGCTTCAGAAATATCAAGCGCAAGAGCTCTTGACTCTCCATATTTCTTGATAGCGTCCTTCTAAATATAGGTGACATACGCAAGAAGGTCGCTTGATGATCTTTTTTCCGAAAGCCATATTGATGATCGCTCAAGATATTGAAGCCTTCCAAATACTCAAAGACATGGTGGTTCACGGCTTTTTCCATAATATTTGATATCACTGTTAGCAAAGCGACTGGTTTATAGTTATTTGGAAGATTTTCCTTGTTCTTTTTGGAAATAGGCTGGACGCGAGCAATCTTCCAACAAGAATAAAAAAACCTCTACATTGTAAGACAGGTTGAAAAGTCTGTGAGTTCATTGTCGTACTTTTCAAGTACGATCTAGACCAGACGCTTTGTTGATATTGAGCTGTTCCAAAATTCACCTGACCAGATGTTGTTCAGAAGTAATTTCTGGCATTGTGAATTCTAGTGTGGGAATAGTGGGTTGTGCCCTCACCAGAAAATTGACTCAGGACTGGGACTCAAATTGTTCAGCTGATATATTTGCATTTTCCATGGCTGTTGTTGCAATTGAACCATCAGCTTGTGTTAATGGCATTGGCTACCGACCAGAAGAACCTAGATCCGTTGAGATTGACAAGCAGTTGATTCCTAATTCTTTGATTGTGAGGTTACTTGCTTTCATTTATTTTAATTTTGCAGCTGGCGATATTTTTGAAGGCAACAACTTACTCGCTATCGCCCCTCTCACCTACACAATCAATCTATCTCTAAAAGAAGGAATTTTCCCGTCTAGACTGGAGAATTCACTTGTCTCGCCTATTTTTGAAAAGTCTGATCCAGAAGATTTCGAAAATGATTGCACTATCACTGCCATACACTCTTTTTATGAGAAAATGATAGCATCTGAACCGTACGTAACCATATACAAAAAATCTCTTTCAAATCTGTTTTTCCGTTAATCAGCTGTCGCCCCCATACGAACAACAACTCTCAGAAGTCGAGAAACTTGTGCAAGCTAAGGACTAACGAGGTCTTACCTTTCAACGTGTGATTCCTAATACGGATTTCCTAACCTAGAGATTGTCTGTGCTATAGTGGTACTTGAGATATATTAATTGTGTTCACTTGAAATGGATATGTTTCAACAGATTTTTGATAATTGATAATTTCCATAGCAGAACTTAGTGTTACGAAAGAATATTTTGCGGCAAACAGTTTTTCTTCAGAGTTGTATTAACACATAAAATCACCCAACTGAAGCAATAGAATTTCTTGAAATTCTTCGCTACCTACATTTTGAAAAATATTTGATGTCAATAACCGGTTCAGTTGGTATTATTGAAAAATATATTTTTGTGCTTCTATTCAATCCACCTGGTTTGCACCATTTGAATCATTTCGAATAGCATCGAGCTCATAATTCAGAGAAACTAGTTGAACGACTGTTATAATGGGATATTTTGCAATTTCTCCATGGGGATTTTATTTCAATGCCATTTACTTGAAGGCCTCCACTAATGAAAAAAAGAATCCAAAACAAAATCTCTTTTCCGATTTGGGACGTACTCTGTGAGTTTATTACACAAAATATAATTAAAATATAATCCGGTTATAATAAACTCGTTGAAAGAGTTTATGCACAGTTAACTTGAACACTCATTTTTCAGGTTTCCCAAATGAAATGTTATATTCTGCAACATTTTTCTTCTTCATAAATAATCGATATTATATCAGTTTCATGAATGGAGGATTTCAGTTCTGACTTCTACAGGAATAAATTAAAATGAAATTGGCCTTGACAGATTTTTTTTCAAACAGCTTCGTTTGTGCTCCAGTAACTGTATAGTTTTTCCTTAGACTCTTGGAACTTTTGAAGTCTCAGAAATAATTTTATATCCAATTTGATGATATGGGGTGAAGGACAGATTTGTTAAAGACCATGTACTTTGGGATGATCCACCTACATGTATTATCAAGACTACATTTAAAATTAGGTAGTAATACTGCTAGAGATGTGACGACAAATTATGAGGGTGGTGAAAAACATACCTCACACTAGTTCCTGAGTATAACCTAGACATCATTGAAATTGGTGATATTAAGGAACATGAGTTTGAAAATGTTATTAAGACACTGAAACCCAAAGCAGCCATTGGAATCGATGGCATTCCCGCCTACTTTTTCAAGGCCTATTGAACCACTGCAACCACTGACATTGATATTCAATCTTTCTCTGAAAGAAAATCGTTTTCCAAGCTTTCTCAAAATTGGCATACACAAAAACCCCATACACGAAAGCGGCAATAAGAACAATGTAAGAAACTACAGACCTATAACAGTCTTACCAGCTTTGTCAAAGATATTTGAACGAGTGATATATAATCGAGTATACAATCACGTGGACTCAGTAATAATCGACCAACAGCATGTCTTTATGCGTAATAAATCTACCATTACCAATTTATGCACATTTAGTAACTGAAATTAAAAGCATTCGGTTTCACAAACAACACACTTGATTTCTTTCACTGCTATATATCCAACAGAATTCAGTTCATACAGTTTAACAACGTATCTTCACCGCTACTTCGGGAGTTACGCAGGGCTCGATTTTGGGACCTCTTCTTTCCGTGTTATTTGTTAATGACATTTCTCGGTATATCGGGCCTTCTCAATTTCTCCTATATGCCGATGATCTCAAGCTCTTTAGAAGAATCGAAAGCGAAAAAGATTCTGATATGCTTCAAGATGATCTCAATAATCTATCTACTTACTTTTCAGTATCTGCCCTGTCTCTCAACGAAGCTAAATGCAAAATAATGAGTTTCACATGAAACTCATTCAGAAGTCACCTACTATCAAGGACTATTTCATTAATCACACGAATTTACAGAGAATCAATGAGATGAAAGATCTCGGGATCATTTTTACTGATGTGTTCAGTTTCTCTGGGCACATTGAATACTTAGTATCTGAATGTTATAGAAAAATGAGCTTTATCTTAAGATCTAGCCATGAATTCAATCACGATATTTGTTTGTTACTCTTTAACTCCATTGTTCGTTCTGAGCTGGAATATGGTTGTGTCATTTGGAATCCAAAGATTTTTTATATTCTGAAACTATAGAAAAAGTCCAGAAACGATTATTAAGAACCCTTTTTCTCAGAAAACACAATGTTTGGCCTTTATTTATATCGTATTCTAACCAATTACAAGAATTTAACATGCAACCATTGAAAGACCGCCGTGAATCCTCGGAAGTGATTTTTGTTTTTAACATTTTTCGAAAACTGAAAGTACTTGAAATTCTCTATAATATTGATTTTATTGTACCTGACGTAAGACTGAGAAGAAGATACAATCTATTTCGTATCTCATACAATTTGTCTCCTCTTCAACAATGTCTCGAAACAGTTAACAAAATGGCGAGGAACTGTGAACTGAATATATTCAGTATTACAGAGGGACAACTCCTCCGAATGCTCAAATGTGTCTGAATCTTTTTACGGCCATTTTATTATTTATTGTTTTATTAACTAATTAACGGAAAAAGAGATTTTAAACAGATATTGTAATAGTTTATATCGATTTTAACTGTATCACTCAATGAATACTATATGTAAGGAACTTTTGAAAAAAATGTACATCATGTAAGTGTAAAACATTCTGTATGTTGTTCAGTATAAATAAATTTCTATTCTATTCTAAGTGGGGATTAGTAATTTTTTTCTCCTCGATGATTTATCAGCCAAATTGGAAACTGATAATATCATCTATACATTCATTTCATTTCATTCTATTCGTACACTAGAATCCACAATGCCGGAAATTACTTTTCGACACCGTCTAGTCAGGTGGATTTTGAAACAGCTCAATATCAACAAGGCGTATGGCCCCGATAAATTGCCCGTCATCTTACTTAAAAGTGCGGAAATGAACTTGCACCAGTATTTTGCAGACTTTTCAACCTGTCTTACAACAAAGAAATTGTTCGTTCTTGTTGAAAGATTACTAGCGTTCAGTCTATTCCCAAAAAAGGCAAGGAAAAGTTTCAAAATAACTATAAACCAGTCTCTTTGCTATCAGTGATATCAAAAATCCTGGAGAAAATTTTTGGAAGGCTGCAACATCTTGAGTGATCATCAATATCTATTTGAAAATCTGTTTCAAATCTGCTTTTCCGTTAACCAGCTGTTGCACCCCTACGAACGACATCCCTTAGAAGTCGAAACTTGTGCCAGCTGAGGATTAACGAGGTCTTACCCTTTAACGTGTAATTCCTAACACAAAGATCAACAGGCGACCTGTTATCGCATCTGTCGAGAACCATGGAGAATCAAGAGCTGCAGCGCATGATATTTCTAAGGCATTTGACCGTGTGTGGCAAAAGGGTTTGCTGGCCAAACGTCGATTCTATGGCTTGTGGAATCATCTTTGTGTGTGGCTCTTCAGCTTCGTGAAAAAAAGTTCCCTCAGTTCCTATCCATTGATTTGCATATGTTTCAGTTAAATACTGACGTGCTACTTGACTAAAATGGGCGGGAGCCCCATCATGCATAAAAAACATATCCCTTCTAACGCCCAAAGGAACTTCCTCCAGCAGTACTGGATGCACTTCTCTTAAAAATTGAACGTATGCCTCACCATTTAATCGAGAAGGTAGAAAATGAGGTCCAATTAAATTATCCCCAATAACTCCGAGCCACACGTTGAGAGAAAACTGTTATTGATGGTTAGTTTCGACAATAGCGTAAGGGGTTTCCATCAGCCCATATGTGGTAATTATGAAAATTAATAATCTTGTCCCGAGAAAAACTAGATTCGTCTGTGAATTCTATCGTCTTCAGAAAGTCAAAATTTGTTCAAATCATTTTCAGCATCCAATTGCAAAATTCAAGACGGTTCGGAAAGTCTCGCGGTAACAGTGCCTGTACTCATTGCAGATGGTAAGGGTATAAGAGTTATTCCTTTAAAATTCGAAATATCGTCATTTGATCAACATTTAGCTGAAAAGCAATCTTTCTAGTACTGTTAGTAGGTTGTTCTTCAATCAAATTAAGTACTGCTTCCTCAAGCTGTGGTGTTCGTACTTCTCGATGGCGACCACAATCCTGCGTTCTTTTGTCGAATAAACCATATTCTCGTAATCGTTGATGAAGTCGAGCAAATATTCAATGTGAAGGATGCTGCCGTTAAGGATACATTTCAGCATATCTTCCAGAAGCTTCTAACCCATTCCCCTGCAACAGACCTTAAACGTAATGTATATCAGCCATTTCCTCATTTGTGTACGCCATTTTTATAACAAGTGAATTATTAAAGTAACAAATTAGGAACGGAACAACAACACACAATTAGTATTAATTCAATTTCGATAATTCACAAACTAACAGCGTCATACCAATTTAATTGTCACTATCACTAACAGCCACCTACTAGATAGATTAGTTTGGTATTTTCGCATTTATGACGATGAATCTCTGTAGTTGTTCGTAAAATAATTTTTTGCAGCGAACTGGTTTATTTTGGGCAAAACACCCAAGAGAAATGTTATGTTTAGAATGAAACAGGCTATCAGACAAAAAGTTACAATGGGAATAAATTTTAGGGGTTGCGTTTTTCACCCCTTACAAAAATGGGGTAGACCAAATGAATTTCTGGCTAAGGTTCTTTTTGGTAGTACAAAACCTCAGGTTAATTTCAATATTGTAACTTTTTAGTGCTTGTGAAAAAAATTGTTATACAAATTTTATGTACCCCCTTTATCTGTATGCTGTATCTTAACAAGGGATGCTTCAATGAAATTCCTTTATATCAAAGATCCTATCTTTTTTTCGATGAGGAATCACCTTCTTGAATGTTTTACACTTATTTAGTTACACCCTGTATTGTCTTCAATCCTCATTTTACTGCATATCAACGACTTACTGGAAGAAACTAAGAATCCAATATATTGCTTTACTGACGACAAACAATTGTCTCGTTATTCCATTTGGATTCCAGGACACCGGCAACGGAGACACATTTTCACAGGCAGCAGGAGGTTGCATATCTTAATAAGGATCTAGAAGTGATTTCGAATTGGGGTGGAAGTAAACAGGTTCAATTCAGTGCCACAAAACCCTAGGCATCAGTTTTCTCCAAGAAGATAAATATCTCGTAACTGTATATAGTACTGTCAGATCAGACCAATTCGCATTCTGCTTCGATAAGTTTGTTAGAGGTTAAAATGGACACCAATATGTCTTGGCACAATCATGTCGCTGGAATTGCAAAGGCTGCTTCTCAAAAGCTTGGAGCACTGTTCCGAACCACAAAACTGTACACACCTCAGCAACTTTTGATGCTTTATGAAGCTCAGATCAGACCTTCTTTGGAGTATCGTTCTCATGTATGAGAACAACCCTGAAGTTGCTGGATTCCATCCAGAAAAGAACCATCCGCTTGACTGGAGTCGAGAATATCACGTGCAACCTTGATAGCCTGGAACATCAAAGATGTTTGTCTCTCTTCTATAGATACTTTCACGGGAAGTATTTGAGTGACTTGGCTCATTTGATTCCACCAAGTGCGGTACATATCAGAAATACGCGACGGAAAGTGGCTGCTCATCACTTTGAGTTTCAACTCAGTACAGAACTTCACTGTTAAAGAACCCTTTCATCTGGATAACTGCGTTTTTGTGGGATTGATGTCCTGCTCTTTGGGAGCACCATAAGGATTTTTCTGTAGTGCTTGGGTTTTGTCGTTAAAAAAAGAAAAATTCGGGGTAATAGTTTCCCCTCAGACCGAGTTGAAGTTTTCTACCGAATGGTGTCATTTCATAAATAACATTAAAGCATCGCTGAAATTCTGAAATATAGCAGAAGATGAATTTATGCACTGCATATAAAATTTTACCCTTCGATGAAAAAACAAATATTCGGTCGAACTTCGTCAAATCATCGGATTCAAATTAACCTATTTCTTTGCGCCGCATCATTTTTATCACAAACATTTCCATAGGAAATTTTTGCATAATCAACCAATTCCTATTCCGAAGACTACTGACCTTAACCAATTTGTTTCAGGCAGAATCTCAATTCCGATTTCACAGATAGCGCGCTTGGATCGACGGATAAAAGTCCACTTCCCTACGGAAATTTCCAATTACGTGACACCACCGTGCAGTCTATCCTATCTCACCCCCGTTACGGACCCAAGTAAGTATTATATGCCTTCTCGTGATGATTACTTTGTACAACGAGCAATCAATTTCATCCCCAAATTTATTGACTCAACGTACACATTTCAAAGAACGTGAGGGCCCCCACCGTTAAATGAATCTGATGAAATTACTTTTCCGTCCACGGTGTGATGAACAACGTCCCACCACAAATGGTTATCGAAGGGTGAACATAACTGAATCACCTCTGGGTATATCCTGTGATGATTTGGAAAACTGGAGTCGGGTTTGAGTGTAACAGAAATGATAATACACTCCTCAAAACAATTTTATGAGCTTGTGATTTTCTTAACAGTGAAAAAACTTGTGTTATACTAGTTGTAGCACGCGGCTTCACCTGCGTAGAATATGGTTTGTCACATTAAGTTTCATAACCTACCATTTTGAACAAATAGCAACAATATATTTTTTCCATCCAAAACTTCAGGTTTCCAACTTCAAAATTGACGAATTCCTGATTCCGTTTCTTGATGCTGCTTATTTACGCTGTACAAAGAACCTACCTCCATATTTTATGATTCTAGGTTCATAGTCCATTGAAATGTAATATTTTCTAGGCCTAAGCGTACGTGTTTTAGAGAACGCAATTTCAATTTCTTTATGTATAATGGGGGCAGTAGAAGCTTAAATTCAAGTTTATGTGGTCGCCACCCTCGTCCCCCGGCCGCCATCTTGGAAAAGGTGTGCAAAGGGTTTGCGCGCTGTATCTTGTGAACTAGCAACCCTACAGAAAATTTAATCGGACATAAAATGTAGCGAATGAAGTTTTCTAAAAATTTTTTCCCATTTTTTCCTATCGTCAAGTGATCAACAAAAAATTTTATAACAAGTTTTCTTTTGGAGGTTATAACTTTTTTTCAGTTTATTTTACGATGAAATGACGTCACAGCAATTTTGTAGGGGGTTTTTCAACGACAATTTTCACTATAGAGCTGTTTATTTTACTTATTTATCTAGGTTTTACAGCGCTCCAAACTTGAATAGATTCTCGAATGCTCATAGGGATACAATAAAAACAAACTGTCAGGCTTACTTTTCTATCTATATATTTTTTTATCGAGACAATTCATTACTTGAATTGAAGGGGTTATATTTTTAGGAGTGATTAATTTTCGGGAAAGAAAGTTTTTGGCTTTCTACTACTCCATCTCGATACAAAAAAAAGATGAGGGAATCTTCCAAAGAAAGGAAGGAAGTAATCAATTTGAAAATATGTAACTCTATACACGGATGTGAGATGTATACATGAGTTCTACTTTAAATGAATGGTAACACATTACACTTACTTTTTCGCATGATCTACACATCCATGTATAGAGTTACTTATTTTCAAATTGATTGCTTCCTTCCTTTCTTTGGAAAATTCCCTCATCTTTTTTTTTGTATCGAGATGAAGTAGTAAAAAGCCAAAAACTTTCTTTCCCAAAAATTAATCACTTCTAAAAATATTACCCTTTCGATTCAAATAAGTAAATCAAACGGATCCTCCAGTGTTGGTGATTCAATATTAGAGCACGACCGGCCTTGACAATGTGTAAATGCCAGAAAACAAAACAGTCCGGCTTTTTTGCAACCACATTTAGCACTTTCTCCTTTTTAGCAGTTGCAAAAAATTGTCTTCAGCAGTTGGAAGTAAAGTTTGGACTGGTTCTAATTAATTGTTGACCAACTTCCAACCCCAGTTTGTAGGGTCTAGCTGATAACCAAGCCACACTTGAACTTGGTAATATACCCGAAAAAGATGTTGATGAGTAGCAACTGAGGTTGAAAGAAGACAAGATAATTGTACTTGTTTTTTACTTTTGGTATTTTTAACGAAACATCCATATCTATACATATCTGAGCAGGTAGTTTTTTAGGAGCTCCGTTAATAGAAAGAAGATAGCGAATGCCGTTAGTGATAATTTCTTTTCGAGTTGAATTACTATTTTTGAAAACTTCAGCACATTATACTAAATTTTATTTTTAAAACATTTTCAAAACTGTTTTTCCACTCCTTTTGTGAAGTGCCGATGTCATATCACAGCCAGTTATTGCGTGTGAAAATAGTACATGATTTTGACACTTTACAAAAGTAGACAAAGATGTATGTACGAGTACGTGGCGTACTCATGCATATTATGACGATTACAACTTTTACAACTTTTTGAATCGCTATATCTCAAAAACGGTAGCTCGTATGAAAAAAGTATTGATAGATTTTTTGGTCTACCATTCTTATCAGAAGTATTTTTATGATCATATCTACCGTTTCGCTGAAAGTCGGGAAAAACTCATTTTTTGACTTTTGACTTTGAATAACATTTTTTCCATACAGGGGAAAGATGGGGAACATTCGAATTTTATTTTCAATCATAGCTTGGTGGGAATTCAGGTAGCTTCACTCTTATTTTTTCGGTCTAATTTGACCGGACTATATGCTATTATCAAACTATTTTTGACCCTTCTCCCCACTACAAACTTAGAACCCTAAACAGGTAGAAAAGGCCCATGTAGTTGTTGAGGATAAATGAACATCTGCTATTACTGTTATTATTATTATTTATCCCAAGTGGCACAGGAAATAAAAACGATTCTCTGGACACCATGAGATACAAACGATTCGCTAAGATAGTGACCAACAATGCATTTAATCTCTCCCCACTTCCTTCACCACAAGATGCAACCCGTTTCTACAGTCTCTGAGTGTATCACCAGATTCAGTCATGGTTCCGTAAACATTGTCATCCAGAATATTAGGGTTAGAGAAAGCATGGAAAATTTTGGAAACAAATCCAAACTTCCAAGCCACCAGCACTCCCCGAGTTTATGAAATTAACCTTTTGCAGACGCAAAAGAAACTGTGGAAGTGGCCCCAAATGTTTAGCAGTATACCTCCATTTTGGTGTTGAAAGCTGCAGCAACGACATATTAACATTAACTGAAGAAAATGCTTCGGAAAATGAATTTTGGATAAAGAATCCAACGCTAACTCCCATTATACCATGAAAATTCACCTCGGATACTGATTCAGCTCTTTTCTCGCAGCCTGGTTCATCGAAGAGGATGAAAAAATAATAACTATGATAGACCTCTTCAACATATGAGAATAAATAATATTATTTTGTCTAGAAATTGCCCATGGATTAGGCCTTCTGAGGATACCACATAAAAAAAAAACGCGCCTCCAGACTCTACCTCACAGGTGGTGAGGACGTGTCAACTGTAACGTAAGAAGAGTACTTTGAGCACGCCACTGAAGATAACTGCCGCAGTTGCAGTTGAAACATTTGGA
>NW_019292081.1:32329-62088 GCF_000500325.1 Leptinotarsa decemlineata
AGTAGTAGAAAGCCAAAAACTTTCTTTCCCAAAAAAAACAATTATGAGAATTTCAAAATCAGTTGACAAATTTGATACATATGATTCATTATATAACTGTTTGAGCGTTTTACAATTATTAACTATTCCATTGAACCCTTACAAGAACGTTCGGGTATCAGCCAATTCCATCACGAAATTTGTTTTTTTACATAAGATTATTATACCGAAATTTTACAGATCAGCTCTCGGTTCCAATATGTATACATATCTGAAATTTGGACTACCTAGAGTTTTTCCACCAAACCACAATGGATCCAATCGTTCTGGAACACCCCAGCATTTCGTTAGGAACGCATCAACAAGACCACAAAACAGGTGATATAAAAAACACTGTTTTATAACGCTGCGTAAGCCTAAGTTTGTTGATTCTGATTCTGTCAAAACATTGGAACTGCAGTGATACAGCAACATACTACTAGTACAGTATAAGTTTGAAAGTGCCCATATAGGACGAAACTGCAGTAACGTTAGTTACAAATAAAAGTGGTAAAAAACATAGAAAGTTTCAATTCTCTTTCCTTCATTTATTTATAAATACATAGGTCTGTTTACTTCATCACTTAAATTCGAAGTGTGATGTGTTTGATGAAGACAAGACAGTTCTAGTGATGAATCAGAACTTTTCAAAAGAGGTAAAAAATTATCAAACACCTAAGTTTGAATCAGAGTTTTCCTTTTTTCAGTGAATAACATCACTCCTGCATGATACATGACTAGATTTACTTTGTAAGATATTCAAAGGGCTCAAATAGGCTGCTTGAAAAAGCTATTGTACAGCAAAACACGTGTCGCGGTTTTGACGGAAAATGTTTGGATATGTCTGAAGTTCTAAAACCAGTCATATCAGTTGTTAACTTCATCAGATCCACTGGGCTGCATCACCGACAATTCCGCGAGTTTATTCAACAGATTGGAGAAAATGATTTACCATATCATACTGCCGTACGCTGGCTTAGTTGCGGAAAAGTCCTTAAACGCTTTTTTGAACTTTGAGCAGAGATCGAAATTTTTTTAAATGAGAAGCAGCGCCCTTTTGCTGATTCACAAAATAGTGAATGGATGTGGAAGTTAGCCTTCTATGTCGATTTGACAAATCATATGAACGAACTGAATTTGAGATTGCAAGAATCAGCTTCTTCCTGATTTATACACCAATATCAAATCCTTCAGGCAAAAAATAATACTTTTTCAATCGCAATTACGTAAAAAATATTTCACACACTTTTAAACATGTGAAATATTCAGCCACACTACAATGACTGAATTTCCCGTCAATTTTGCAATCGAAACTTTGAGTGCTTTGTAGATAAATTTTGATACTCGTTTTTTAGATTTTGATGTCATTGCGAATGGAATTAAGCTTTTTCAAAATCCTTTCGATACTGACATTGAAACCCTGGCTCCGGAAGACCAAATGGAAATTATTGATTTATGGTGCAATGATATGCTTAGAAACAAATATCAAAATTCATCTTTGTTGGAATTTTATTAGAGTCTTCCACTGGAACAATTTGATAATTTGCATAAATTTGCTCGTGGGTTGTTTTCTGGTTTTGGTACTACTTACTGGTGTGAGAAAACGTTTTCCAAGATGAAGTTCACAAAGAATGTTTACAGATCTCAATTAACCGATGAGCATCTTGAATCTCTTTTGATGATTGGTACAAGCAAAATTGATCCACAACTACAAAGTATTGTCGGTGGAAAATCACAATTACATAAATCTCATTGGTGTTTTTGTTTTACTGCGATTCATTTCAATTATTTGTTAGTTATCAATATGCTCAAACTTAGATACTTAAGTTAATTTTTTCTTTGAGGCAGTAGCACTTTTCTGACCCAGTCCGGAAAGTTTGTACTTCACGAAAGTGCTAAAGTGGCAAATGATAAATTCAATTTACAGTATATCATTCCATTTGGAAACGTGGTCTCAATCAGAAAGTTTTCTCCAAAAAAAAAAAAACAGTATAATTCGAATGATACTGAACTGAACTTGGCTATAAAATATCATCTTAGTGATGTAAATGTGGCGGGGCTGAAGAATACAGTGGATACGGATCCGAAGACCAATTCATGTAATTTTACCTTCATCAATTTGTGACACGGTGCATTGCCTTGATTAAACAGGACTTTCTTCTTCTTTAAATGGGGCTGATTTTCGCAATTTCATCCTTCAAATGATCCAATAATGCTATGTAATAATCACTGCTGATAATTTCTCTTTGCAAGAAAGTGAATGGATATTATACCATGTAGAGAGTTGTCCTGAAAATCTTGAGAAAAAAATTGGATTAGATAACATTTTACAAGTGCTGTTCATGACGAAGAATTTCAAGAACGAGGTTTTGATGATGAACGAGAACGAGAATGTTTCCTACTCATTCACCAAACTCAAACACCTGTTCATTTATTTATTTATTCATTTGTATTCAAACAGACCAATGGTCTAATAACATGGATAATGAATATAAAATAATCTTCACATTTCAATAATTATAAATCATGAGAGTCAGTTGTGTACCTACTCAAAAACTTTGAGGTTGAATAGCAACTCTCTTATTGAATATAGTTGTGCAATAAAATCGATAATAATAATATATGTAAATTAGCTTATCAATAGAAAATCATATTCGTGCACAGTTGAAAATACTAAATATAATAAATTTGTATACCGTATCAAACAGATGAAGTTAAGAAATAATCTAATTTTGCTCTACGAAATACTCCCTGAGATAGAGTTCAATCTAGATCTACAAGCACACTACATGTATTGGCCAGTCGTAGCATGGTCACGAGAGGGGATCTGTTCGTTGTAACTACCAACGGAATATTGAATGGATAAGTTCTCCGAGTTCTACGGGAAGGGACATTGAATCTCAGTAATGATAGGATTCCTGGTGCATTCATCCTGTTGTTCATTACATTATACAAAAAATAAATCAAGATGAGGGATCTCCTAGTTTCTAAAGAGAGAACTTTGAAGTCATGTCTAAGTTGATTGGATCTGATAATTTCATAATGCTTTTAGAATGTATGGGGGAATTCCATCAACACCAGCCGCTTTCTTTGGTTTCAATTTTTTTATTGCATTTTCAAAATCTGACTCTCCTATTTCTCTAGTGTCGCAAAAATTTAACTATGTCAGCATCATTTATGAGATTGAGATTCATGCAGCTGCAGTTTCGTAAGAATGTATCATCTTTCTTTCCAATCGATTTCCTGGAGTCTTTGAAGTCCACTGGATACTCGTCAGGACAACAAGAGGATTGTTCCGAATTCTTGGGGTTCTTGTGAGCAAAATAATAGCAGAATCAATACCCCTGACCGCTCAGGATTGAATGATTCCGTACAGTCTATCTCGTCTTGTGTTTGTAAATCTTTATCTGGAGAAATCCTCACTTGTTTATTTTGTAGCAAATGTTCAAGAGGTAGCAAAAACGTATATGATTTTCTGAAACTTCAACTAGCGTTTCCTAATATGACTTATAACTAGTCCGTACAAAGCTTATTGTTAAATCATCTGAAAATGAAACTTTTAACAGCTGATGATTGACTGTATCGCCAAACATGCGCCAAATTATCTAACTGTTATAAGAAAACAAGTATAGCTGAGGCCCAAGTCAATCTAATATTAACACTGATGATCTTCAAACATGACCCAACTTCTGACGGAAGCACCAAACTCTTACGAAGGTTCGAATGAGATGAACACTTCAATCTAACATTATCACGCCTTGCTCAAAGACGTTGAAGTTTGACGATAGTCGTGTCACTAAGTATTCTGACAATGTATTGAATTAACTGGAGCCTCTGGAGACATCCTACATGTTGTTTTATGAGATAGAGGACATTGGCAGATCAAGATCTTCAGATGGTGTGGTGCTGCAGGTTTTTTCGGGTTTTCCTGAAGCTGAAAAAACAAATGCGCCATTGGAATCAATGAAGTCGCCCTGGAGCGCCATGATTTGTAGTTTGGAAGTGTTGTTTCAAAATAATGAATTTATTACCATGCGCAATCCAAACTACTGATACCATAACCTTGCCAGTCGACTTTTGCAACTTCTTACTCTATGGAGTCGATTAACCAACTGCAGTCTACTAAGATGACGATCGTTTTGAGTTTGGTGTGAAATGATGAAGCCATGTTTAATCCATTGTTACATATCGATGGATTATTCCTGTTTTTTTTTCGGCGAGTGGAAAAATCTTCGAAAGACTGGTCGCCGTGTGACCAAGTAGTGTAGGATTTTAACCGACTTAAAAATCACTCATGAGTCACGCAGGCTACTCTTGAACCACCCTCAGGTACTACTTCGGAGTAGCAGACTGTAGTGATGATTCAGAGCTCTTTCTTTTTCTTCAGTACTTCATTTATATTCATCTAGTTCTTTTCAGGATGGTCTTGGAGAGTTTACTAACGGCTTTCCAGTATTTCATCATTTTGAGCATCTTTCCTATCATGTTTCCGGTGTTAATTCTCCTGTCATCATTTCTGCGTTTCGTCTCTGTTCTTTCTAACGTATGCATTCAAAGATTGTATCGACGATATCAGATCCGCCAAGAACCACGGCTGCGACATGTCAGAACTGCAATATTTTCGATGCCAATTGGCTTAGAGAACGCGCATCGATGAAAGTGTTTCAGTTCATATGTATGCAAGTAATCTTTTCTGATCAATTCATTCCACACCAGAGGTTTCACTGTTTCTTTCAGGTGTATTTTCCTAGAGGATAATTTCAAATTCTTAAAATTTTCGATTACTGAAAACAAATTCTTCAATTGAAGATTATTATAAAAAATGCAATTGTTCATTATTTGTTTTTTAACTGATACTAACCACTCAACTTTTTTTCCACCTCTATGGATGATATGAGGTCATCGCTGAAATGATTCATCGTACAGCATTTGAGAATGAAATCAGGTTTCATGAAAATGATAAATACATTGATTTTATTGCAAGAATTAAAATAATTGAAAGGAATATATTATTGAGAGGAAATAGTTTTTGAGAAAGGTAGGTTTTGGCTTTCTGTATCAGCTGCGAATACACATTTTACCGGCAGCAGAAGGTTACATATTTTAATGAGGATCTAATAAAAAATAATTGAAAGAAATATATTATTGAGAGGAAATAGTTTTTGAGAAAGGTAGGTTTTGGCTTTCTATATCAGCTGCGAATACACATTTTACCGGCAGCAGAAGGTTGCATATTTTAATGAGGATCTAATAACGTCAGGACAGACAATTCCGCTTTCTGCTTCATTAAGTTTGTTGGAGATTAAAATGAACATCAACATGTCTTGGCACAATCATGTCTTTGGAATTACAAAAGCTGCACCTCAGAAACTTTTGATGCTTTATAAAGCTCAGATTAAACCTTCTTTGGAGAATTGTTGTTTATATGAATCATGTCTTTGGAATTACAAAAGCTGCACCTCAGAAACTTTTGATGCTTTATAAAGCTCAGATTAGACCTTCTTTGGAGAATTGTTGTTTATATGAAACTAATTGTTTTTAGAGGGCCTTTCTCCCAGTTTGTTACTGAAAGTAACATCAAGTAACATTGTATGATCTACATCTCTATACGGAAATTGATTGTTGTTTTTTCTTTCTTCACAAGATTCCCATATTTTTTGTATGAAGTTGGAGAAGTATAAAATCAAGATTATATTTCAGTGTGTACAGCGGACGGAAGATTTGTGCTTCATAAAGACGAAATTGTTTAAAAATTCAACTGCGACATTTCTTATATTTCAATCATACATACAAACAGTTTCTACACATTTTTTTGGTATATCTTCGAAGACAACACTGTTGCAAACAACCTTGGAAACTATTCATGTCTTTTTGACCCACTTACAATGATATCTAATTGTGTAACTGATTCAAAGTGTGTAACATGCGGTGGTCTTAATTACCCAAACAAAACACTTTTACTTCACACAGGGAAGTCCGGGTTTGCCGCTAGCTGCGATGCATCAAGGCGGAATTAGAACTGCAAATCAGTGGAACCGAAACAAAAGCAATTCAGAAGCAAACCTACTGGCTACAGACTACAACGTACACCACCATCATCTGAGAGACCCCAAAAGACACAGTGTGGCTGAATATGTACATAGTCATGACATTGATCACAGGTGAGATTCAGTGTGAAATTGTACTGGTTTTTCATCGAATTTTTTTAGGTGTAATAACATTTCATAATCTGAAAGATATAGAAATAGTAGAGGAGAATTTCGTGCAGATCAAGGCAGGGCACACTTTTTTTCAGACCACTTACTGCATAAATTCCAAGTATATTGCATGAAAAAAAAATCAATCCATCAGTAACTTGTTGCTTTTGATGATTTTGTCTATCAAAAACAGAGGCTAAGCTGAAAAATACTGATTTCAACGTTTCTGCCTTCGTCATCAAATTTTAAAAGAATCTATTCAATCTTGCAGTTTCTTCTTTGGTTCGTTTGATTTTTAAAACGTTCTCGATAGATGTCGTAGGTATTTTTCTGAATAGAATATTTTCCTCAATGAAAATATTTTGAATTTACTCAGTAACTTATCGGGGTCAACTATAAGGTTTGCCCTTTCTACACGTATATGAAGTTCTAGAATACAAGTTTTATATGAACAAAGGTCGATGAAACTTTGATTTTCTAACTAAAAAATTACTTTTGTTCATTATTTGAGTAACGATCAGCTGTTTATGGAAATT
Source organism: Leptinotarsa decemlineata (assembly GCF_000500325.1). NCBI lineage: Eukaryota > Metazoa > Arthropoda > Insecta > Coleoptera > Chrysomelidae > Leptinotarsa > Leptinotarsa decemlineata. The sequence goes on from NW_019292081.1 coordinate 39,081, forward strand.
TATTGGCAGATTTCGTTCGTACATCCTCCCAAGGAGTTGTCCTCGTAGGTCATCGTCCATCTTGTCGTTTCTAGGAAGGTGGACAGGTCTCTGGGAGACATCTCCTTTATATAAAAAGTGAAAAATGTACTATTTTTTTCAAGCATTCAATGCTTTTATATGATTTGCTATAACAAATCTCAAAAGACTTTCATAGTATACGGTAAGTGATTGAAATATGGAACACTCGCATTACTGATTAATTTCGTTTTTATTTTTGAAGTTTGATTATAATTCCCAAATAGTGCTATGAAAAGCACGTTTTAATGTATTACATAACTGCACAGTATACCTGATTGAATCAGATATGCCTGATTATTTTAAGTTTTCGCTGGAAAAGAAGATGACGCCATGATTTGATTCGATACGATTGGATAGTGCTTCAATTATGTACTTTATTATCTGAAGAACATGAGTTGATGATAAAGCCCTGCGTGTATGAATCAAAGTGGCTACTTCAGTTCCCTCTTGAGTAAAACGAATGAGCAAATGTGCTTTTCATATTAACGAAAAGATTTCTGTTCTTAATACTGTTTTTGATTTATATGAAGCCTAGTGCAGACCAAACTCCTTCATATACCGTTGATACTCGGGTGGAAATGTATGTGTATATAAATTCAAGAATGACAGAATAAATGAAGGTGTGAAATCACTGAAACCATCTTTAGGAAAAATAACTGTGCCTGTTGATGAAAACTACAAACTTGCAACACCTGTATGAAGTTCTAGAATACAAGTTTTATATGAACAAAGGTCGATAAAATTTTGATTTTCTTCCTAAAAAGTTACTTTTGTTCATTATTTGAGTAATGATCAGCTGTTTATGGAAATTAATTGGCAAATTTCGGTTGTACATCTTCCCAAGGAGTTGTCCTCGTAGGTCATCGTCCATCCTGTGCTTTCTTGGAAGGTGGACAGGTCTCTGGGAGGCATCTCCTTTATATCGGCAGGTGTAGGCCAAAACTCACTGAACACACACTCTCTTTGGAAACCTTGAGGTGCCTCACGGCGGCCTCCGTGGAAGGTGCAGCGACATTACTGTCGATGCACGGCTTCTTCAACCTTCTTGGGGTTCCCTCCGTGGAGGTGCACAAGTGAGGGCTCTTTCCTGCAGGGACAACCGATTCCTTGCCTTCATTCAAGGCAGAACTCTTGGCGCCCGCCGCAGAAAGTGCCCTTGCTGTTAGAGGTGGAGTGGGGGAGGAGAAGGGTGCACTTGTAGTCGCAAATGCGCTTACGCTTTGGCCTTTGTTTTACATCACGAGGCGATCCGCTATGTCCAGCCCCATTCTGAGCGGTAGATCAGGGTGGACATTTCTTTTCATCCCCAGCAACCGCCTTAGATTGAGGCGAGCACTTCTGTCCAGCCTCAGGATTGGTTTCTGTTTTTGTGTTTGTTTCATTCATGTGTGTTCCCACGAGTAGCAAGGGAAGAGTTGGTCACCTCTGGCAGAGCTCCGCATTACCAGAGGTAGGCTGATTATAATAAGGTTTCGTCCAGTTCCCCAAGGCAATCGTTCGTAACCCCACATCACCCTGCGAGCATTCATCTGTCAGCACGATTCCTTACACCTTAGATTGGGTAGGCTGCTCCACGGTGACATGTTTCGTAAAGGCTTTTGAGGAATTTTAGTATCCCTCACCCTACTCATTTCTGCCATCAACCAGGAGTCCGACGATCCCGTTGGTAAGGCCGCATTGACTTACCGGACAGGGTCCCCAGTTCCCTGGCCGTTCCTCTATCCACCACCTGGGGACGCGCCCAATAGGTAGCCCAACCTATGGGTGTATTGTGACATGATTATGAATATGTCAAATTCGAAGCAAATTCAAGAATTATTGAAACAGCTGATTTTGTGTTTGTAAAAGGAACTTAAGTCCAATAAATATGAGTTCAATGTTCCAAATATAATAATTCATAAATGCTTTCAATTATTTTGTTTCGTATGATTTTCAGTGGTTTGATTATAGATTGACTTGCTATACCCCAAACAGAAATAAGATAGTGTAAATGTGAATAAATGAGACTGATATATATTTTTTTTAAATTTTACATGTATAAAGGTTTAGTCTTGTAAAAAAATCCAATAAGGGAAGATATTTTTTCCATTTTTTTTATTCCATGATGATTCCTCATTCAGTTATATATTGTTTCAGTTCATTCAATTGAATTATGATCCAACATAATCGAATTATTCAAAGTATCAATGAGTCTCAGATAAATATTCATGTATGGAAATTTATTGAAATTGAGCCTCAATTTATATTCATCAATTCAAATGAGAATTCCATCCAAATCCTCATAAAATCTTTTATTTGTTCGTTACTCTCTGAGAAATATATGGTAATAGTAATATCAGCAAATAATTTGCTTATACCATTCATTTCAAATCGGCAAAAGAATTTATATAAGTAAGAAAAAAATCAGGACCGAGGATTTATCCTTGGAGTACACCACAAGCTTCATTATGGAGAAAGTGATGTCTTTAATCTTTAATCTAGTTCGTATAGTTGCAACAATTTCAAAGTGGAAAGTGAGGTGTATATTAGCTGAAATTTTTTGTAGCAGTGTTAACCAGGTTTCAAATTTGAAGGTTTTTATTTTTCAGTGTAATGAGTCAAATCAGCAGACCAATGTCCAAAACCGAAAGCCATGTTTCGATACCACTATCAAGGAGAGGTCCACCTTCAGTTTTACGAACAGATTACCTCAGCCAAGACGAAGAACCTGAAACTACGTTCATGTATCCTCATTTGCAGGTATTCATTCAATATATACAAAGCGACAAGAGAAAATGATAGAAAAAAAAATAATAGCGGAAAAAGTCATTTCTGAAATGAAATTTCAGTAAAATTAATTTGGAGCAATAACAAAAAAAGATATTTTTTTGATATTTTGGATATAAGAGTATAAAAATGATGAAAATTCGAAACAATACCTATTGGTTATATGATCTTGAAGTCTCAATATAATAATCAGTTTTCACTGCAATTATTGAACATTCAGATGGATCCAGATAGCAAAAACAAAGTATTCGTATTCCAAAACAGAGAAAACGCTATTTTGACCCGCTCAGCTCTCATCAGTGAGGCTGAAGTGAACCACAAATGCATTACTGTACTCAATTGTCTTCCGGAGGGCAAAACTGAATAAGTAAAATTGATGACGTTTTATCTTTCGTAGACACCAATCCACGAATTCCCCTTTAACAAAAAATTATTTCAGCGATGCATGCGTGGTTCAGCCTAGCATCACTGATGAGAGCTTGGAGGGTCGAAAGAGCGTTATCTGGCTCGGGATCACCAATTCTCTATCTTTGGGTTCTGGTTTTATCTCGACGCATTGCAAAGGAAGCTGAAGTTGAAGATTGAGAATAAATCTCGTTCAGCGGTCGATGTTGCAGCTCAGCTTTGCTGCAGATCGTCTTAGAAGGCCTCGTTTAAATCTGAAATTCGTGGTTTGAGTCCTCTGACGGTTCCACAGATGATGTCATCACAATTACCTACTCACTAACTAACTGTTCTACTTTTTCTAAAAGTATCCTTGGAATGTTACAGCGTTAAATCATTCGATTTTTTAAAAAATTTCACCTCACCAAAATGACAAAATAACTTAATGACTTCAATCACTCTATTGCCAAGGACTTGAACGAAAAATATAAAAGAAGCCGGTGACCTCTTAGACCAACGGTCAGCAACAGGTGGTCTTCGGACCGCCAAATATTGTAATGTGTTTCACAAGAGTTACAAGAAAATGGAATATCAATTCCATATCTGGCCGATCTTAGGAACGAATTTGTCACAAGATTCCAAAACTTTGCAGAAATAGACAAGCTATCCTATAAGAATACTCGATATATTCGTTGGTCTGATAAATAATTCATTTAGAGAAGGAATCTTTCCAGTTTTTTTTGAAGAAGTCGATTGTGTTAGCACTGCCAAAGGAAGAAGTCATCAATGGTCCATCAAATCTTCGTCCAATTTCTCTAATCTCTGCAACGGGTAAATTGATAAAAAAATTATTTGAAACAAGACTCCTTTGCTTTCTGAATGAAAACAAAATAATAAGTGACTGCCAGTTTGGTTTCCAAAAGTAAAACAACATTTCCGATGCCATACTTTCATTTCTTTACAATGTCTATTCCAACATAAATAACAAAGAAACAGTGGCTGCGGTCTTCTGTGATATAGCGGAAGCATTTGTTTTCGTGAATCATAAAATTCTTTTACGGAAACCCAGTAGATACGGTATAACTGGAATAAATCTTAAGTGGTTTGAGTCATACTTAACAGATCGCATCCAAATACTCCCATACTTAAATGAAGGTAAAAATTACTCGCGGCGTCCCACAAGATTTGGTACTGGGCCCACTTTCATTCTAAATTTACATTAATGATATATAATCTATTAACATCCAAGGAAAATTTACTTTATTTGCTGATGATACCTCAATTTTATGGCATGCTCCTAGCAACCATACGCTGTATGAAGTTGAAACAAGAAACAAAGATACCCTTAGCGCCAAAAAATTCAATCACACATATTATACAAAATCGCCACAACATAATGGACTTACACTATAATGCGGTTTATCATTTCCTTTTTAAATCCCATCTCCGTAATGGTATTTGCTTTTGGGGTGTGTGTTCTAACACATGCCTGCTATCATTATTACAAGAATCCTTATGCATGGCAAAGCCGAGCCTAGGGATTCTTGTCGGCCTCTTTTTGCCTCCAACAGAATCCTAACTGTGGTCTCCTTACTTAGATATGAGACAATCTGCCTTCTCTTTCAAAATAGTAACTCGTTCTACAACTTAGACGAGCCAATGTATCAAACCAGGCAAATATTCAGCTTCAAATTAACGCTGCCTTCTTCGACCGTAGTTAAAGATTCCATTATTTACAACGGTCTCAAAATGTGCAATCACCTTCCTTAAGCTATAAGAACCATAAATGACCTTAGCGCTCTTGAGAAAGACTTGCTTTCTGTGAGACCTTATTATAACTTAGCAGAATTTTACGATGATAATTTAATTGAGTATGACTAACTGTAAGTTCTACGGTATTTTATTGATTTGATTCAATTTAGTTTGAATTAATTCATTTGATTTTTTTAATCTCATATCCTGAACGTTTATATTAGGTTATTGTTATTTACATGTCTTCTTTAAGTTCATGTTATCACTTACTTAGTGATTTTACTTCAGAGATTTGATTTATATGTTATTTATATTTCGCACATAGCTTTGTCAATAGGAATTCATTCTTCAGACAATAAAGTATATTTTGAATTGAATTGAACTGGTTGTCTACATAACATGCTTTCATTCCCAGGTGTGTGGTGTTGGAATTTTCCCTAAATCTTTCAACTGCTGCCTCCAGTCCAATCAGCATCTCCTACTCAATGAGGTGTCGTTCGAAATACGAGGTGGTGAAGTCATGGCACTGATGGCAACTTCTGAAGAGGAAGGTACAGCTCTACTGGATATTGTGGCAGGTCTAAGAGCACCAGTGCTAGGAAGCGTTCTTTTGAATGGACAGAACGTCCGGCCGCATTCTTTGAAGTCCAGAGTAGCATATGTGCAAAGTGATTCTCATTTATGTAAAGACATGACAGTTGTACAGACTTTGAGGTTTCACTACGATCTCAAGAAACCCACCGAAAAATTAGGATATTTGAAAATCGACGCCATGGACAGGGTAAGGATAGCATTGGGTGGATTGCAATCAACTTCAGAAGCAGATGCATGAACTTGAGTTCTCAAAACTTTCAAAAATACATATTACTGGAGATTTTTCCCAACAACAAACCGTTATTTCAACACCTCGGCACGTGTTTCGATCACCAAGTGATCATCTTCAAGAGGAAGGTCAAACAGTTTGATCTTCTGATGATCTTGAAGATGATCACTTGGTGATCGGAACACGTGTCGAGGTGTTGAAATAACGGTTTAATGTTGGGAAAAAACTTCAGTAATATTCATTACTACACCAAAGGACCCAAACAGTGCATCACAAGTTTCAAAAATACAAACGAATAGTTTTTTGAAAGGCCTTAGAAGTTACTACTCCATACGTCGTCTCATAAAACTAGTTTTTCTGACATTCGAGCTCATCTATTCAGGACAAACCTCTACTGAAGATGTATATATAACCTATTATTACATACGTGAAAACGAATCATTCTTCTCTGATATTCATATCGTTAACAAAATGAATACTGTATTCTCTATTACCATTTTAGTAGAAGAATTATTTGATTCAGACAATACCACAGTTAACATATAGTGATCATTCAATGGAATATTGAAGAGAGGGGATCATGCTTATGTTTTGCCTTGCCTTCTAACGGGGGGATGGAGGTACCCCAGCTGAATGAGGTATTGCTCGTAGAGGTAAAAGAAAATGAACCCTTGTTATCAGGTGTGTGAATCTGTGCTTCAAGGATGTATGATTGAGATTCACTGATTAAACATACGAAATATCGGGCGCCCTTCAGTCGAAGGAAGCGTTGTCAATTCGAACTTTTTTTGTAATGAACCTTTTTTCCCCAGCTACTCATGGTGCATACTATGGACCATGAAGAAATCAAACACCCAAACCTGAATGTACATAGAAAGTGGTCATCGACTAAAAACCCCAACATTTCTCTTTTTTGAGAACGATCAAGAAAAAGAGCGTATCAGTTCTCCGGCTTTTGGGCTGCGTTTACAGAAGGGATGCGTGTTGATCAAGCAACCCTCAAATATCCTTTCTGTGATATGAAATCGAGAGCAGGAGCTCCCCAGTTCACCAACTCCTAAAGTAAACCCAGGCGACTAGGTGTTGCAGCCTGAAAACAACCTACGATCTATTTAAGAGCAAAATATTTAATGAAGCTGCCATGAATCAAATTTTTGAGCAGCAGGAGCAAAATCCGCATCAGGAGAAAAAACATTCTTTCCTTGAGTAGGTCCTATAAATAACTTTAATCAACATCGATTCAACGACGAATCAAGAGAAACAGCTAACTAGTTCTCCAGCTTTTGGGCTAAGCTCATAAAGGAGATGAAGTTCAATCGATCGGCTTCAACTATGGAACCTGTAACATCGGAACAAATCAGGAGTTTCTTAGTTCTGCTGAACCAAACCAGGAGGCAAGGTGCACTGAAGACTCACCCATCAAATGAAGTGATCGGCATCGAATAGAAACCTGATTCATTTGGTCGAGTTAAAATTGGTATGAGACACAATGAAAACTTGTGGGTTGCAGCTAGAGGTCGAATAGAAGTACTCAATTCAGATCTATCCTACCTATCCCTCGAGTTTCTTCACTATCAGTACAGATAGTGACTGAGTCATTACCAGAAGACAATAACGGATACTAACAATATCGTTGGGATGTTATTCAGTTAGGAAATAACAGAACCACAAGTGATTCTGTCATTTCCATATACAGCGGGGCTACGTGGAAGCAGGCATCCGATGGCCGGTTTGCTCAACCTCTTTCCTTCACTATTAGTACAGATAGTGACTTAGTCATTACCAGAAGACAATAATGGATACTAACAATATGAACGTCATGAAAAATATCTAGCATCCAACAAAAAATATTTTCAACAACTTCCAGATGAGATTTAAATCTATCCGAAGACCTCATCAGGTATTTTCAATGATTCTTCTGAGATCTGGAAAAGCAAGCGATCTTCTAGACTTAGGTTAGGTCCAAAGTGAGTGGGTCTATTGGACCCTCCACCGCAACACGCAAGGTTTTATTGTGGCTCACTCCTATTCACGCTCGGCCAAATGAATCCAGCTTCTTAACGCAGCCGATTAGTTTGTATGGTGAGTGGTCTTTAAGGTTGAATAGTGAGAGTATGGCTCTGTCGAACCCTATAGATCTGATTCGGTCCCCAGCAGGGCAGACACGAAGTATATGCTCTGTTAATGAGGTAATAGGATAGTCAAGTTGCAAGAATCCCACCTTGATACACACGACAACCTTTCCATATGAGGGTTTTTGCACGTCAGCTACACCTGACGATGGCTTAGATTCAATTGTGCAGGGCTTTTTCGCCTTTGGTTTTGGTGAATCATCACTTGAGCGCAAATGTTGGCTAACCTGCGCATGGGGAGGTTTGTTTCCTCACCTGAGACAGATTCTGCGTACGCCGCTCAAGAGTTTGGTGCAAGTCGTCTCCCCGCCTTCGGGGAGACGACTCAGTCTTTTCCTGGCTGCACCACCAAACCTTTTTTCAAGGTTCAGTTGTTGGATCAGAAGTTGGGGTGTTGAGAAGCTCTTGCTCCTCAACTGAATTTACAGGGAGGTCAGTTGGAGTCATAAACCCGACATCCATCTCCTCTGTAGACCCGCTCCTGGATTATATTCACAGGGAGATCAGTTGGAGTCGTAAATTCGACATCCATCTCCTCTGTAGGCTCGCTCCTGAATTAAATCTACAGTTAGGTCAGTTGGAGTCGTAAACTCTACATCCATCTTCTCTGTATACTCGCTCCTGAATTAAATTCACAGGGAGGAAAGTTGGAGTCGTAAACTCGACATCCATCTTCTCTGTAGACTCATTCCTGAATTAAATTTACAGGGAGGTCAGTTGGAGTCGTGAACTCGACATCCATCTCCTCTGTAGACTCGCTACTGATCTAAGTTTACAGGGAGGTCAATTGGAGTCGTAAGCTTGACATCCATCTCCTCTATAGACTCAGCGTCAGAAAGAATTTTCAACAAAAGTCCCACGAGTAGCTAGAGAAAGGAGGTTTATCACGGCAGAGCTCCGCATTACCGTGATAAGGCGATGCTACGACGAGAGGGCGCCCGGTATCTCGAAGGATCTGTAGAGACAGCTGATAGGCTCAGTGTCATTCATTCTCTCGGCACGGATACACACACTTTAGGATTAAGCCATCGTTGGGATGTCATTCAGTTAGGAAATAACAGAACCACAAGTGATTCTGTCATTTCCATATACAGCGGGGCTACGTGGAAGCAGGCATCCGATGGCCGGTTTGATCAACCTCTTTCCTTCACTATTAGTACAGATAGTGACTTAGTTATTACCAGAAGACAATAACGGATACTAACAATATGAACGTGATGAAAAATATCTAGTATTCAACAAAAAATATCTTCAATAACTTCCAGATGAGATTCAAATCTATCCGAAGACCTCATCAGGTATTTTCAATGTATTTTCTGAGATCTAGAACAACTCAGTGAGGGGTTCTCTATAGATTATGTGATGCCTATGAGGAAGTTTGGAGATTCTGTCATGATCATACAAAAACCCTGGATCTGCAGGAGGAAATTGTATAGCAAAATCTCAGGAAGATCAGAAAAATGTATAGAAATATCCGAAAATAATGGAGTATACGGTCTTCAAGTAAATTTTGTATGAAAAAATTTACGTGAATTATATTCAAGATGACAGGCGAGGCATGCATACCTCTCTCAAGATAGTCCAAGACAACCATTAACCAGGGAGGTAAAATAGCTAGTGAGGATCAGCCAAGCAGTCACATCACTGCTCATAATGAGCTGTGACGTGAATGAACACTCCTGACTTTGGTGGGGGTACTGACTCTAATGAAATAGGCAAATGATCAAGATACAGAAATATTAGACGTATTACTAGTAACTATAGTATGTGTGATTGATGACTTGTTTATGTTGTTGTGATTCATGATCACTTCAATGAAATGCTTTTGTATTCATTTCATTATAGTAACTATAGCATAAACTTTGGAATTGGATAGTCCCTTACCTCGATTATAAACTTCGGAAAAGCAAACTGAGAAACCTCTAAGGCACACCAGGAAACTTGCTCAGCTGGGTGAAATGGGTATTGATATAGGGGATTCATAGTCAGTAGTAAGGCAACTACAGCTAGCGAATCTCTACAAATCACTTTGAGTATTGGTCCAATATTAGGTACACCTCAAACTGATCCAGAAACATTCAGTGAGAAAGAGTGAAGTTGGTGGTTTCACTGATGTTAACATATGTATCCCCTTTTCCTTTCAGTAGTTGAAGATTACTCGTGAACAAGCAAGCCTGTTATACAACTCTTTGGGAATTGTTTCTGTATAATAGTTTGTTTTCAAAAATAAACTTCTGATTTTGGGATTGAGTGGAGGAACATTTCAGTAGAGGTCTTGTTTTTGAATTGAATGAACTTCTCCCTGTTGATTAGGTAATGGTCACTAATATAAAGTAAACTATTTGTGAGGAATAAAGGCGATTATCATTTTTAAATGCTGCTCAACAACAGGAATTTCCTGTAATTGATCAAGCTATCACTTCCAGCAAAAGCTGTTGTGAATTCATTTCCGTTTAGATATACATATAATATCAAAATATATTTTCAGATAAACGTTTTAATCGAAGATCTTGGCTTGGAACTGGTGAGACACACCAAAGTTTCATCAATGACCATTTCAGAGAGAAGAAGACTGAACGTAGCATGCCATCTCATATTAGATACAGATATAGTGATTTTAGATCAACCAACTAGAGGAATGGACATTTTCGACACTTTTTTTCTAGTTGAATACTTGAAACAATGGGCAAATGGAGGGGCGGGAAATGCTCTCGGAAGAATAGTTATATTCACCATGCACCCACCCACATACGAAATTTTTACCATGCTTTCCAGAATTCTCCTAATATCAGCTGGAAGGACAATGTACAGCGGCAAGCGAAGGGATATGCTGCCATATTTCGCATTAGTTGAATATCCCTGCCCATCGTATAAAAACCCATCAGATTACTATCGTGAGTGTTTCTATTATGAATAATGTATATGTCACCATAATAATACTAATAATAATCTCTATTTTCCTTTTTGACATGATTGAACACGTATAAAAATCGTCAGGTACATAGAGAATAGCATACTCAATAATAGTAATAGTAATAGTAAAAGTAAGAGTATTACATGTTATCAAAATGAGACAGTAATTAGTCACGTTTAGAAATCGTCAGGTACATAGAGAATAGCTTACTCAATAATAGTAATAGTAATAGTAAAAGTAAGAGTATTACATGTTATCAAAATGAGACAGTAATTAGTCACGTTTGTCATAAAATAGAAATATAAATATACATATATAACTTTTATTTATGTATACACGTATACACACACATATACATATACATAATCTACATATACATTAGAATGTTTGCAGCGCTACTTCAAAAGGAACTTTTGTATCGTATAGGGATTTTTGTTGATTGAAAATCTTTTTGGTAGAAATTTTAACTTTCTCAGGAACCCTGTTTCCCTAATCTCTTGTGGAAGATTATTGAAAAGTTTTGGTCCCAGGTAACAAGCAGAGTTTTCTGTCACCCTGTACTTATAAAATGGAATATAATATTTGTCTTCATTTTGTCTGGTATTAATGCTGTGAATATTCACATTCAAAGTAAAGTCTTTTCTATTATTAAATACATAAATGCATAGCTCTAAGATAATTTTCAAAAAAAAGAAGAAAGCAATCATTTGAAAAAAATTCTCTACAAACATGTGTAGATCATGCAAATAAGTAACTTTTAGACACAAATTGGAGAAAAAAACCTGTCGAAACAAATTCTATCAATTATTTTCGAAACATTGAGAATCAATTGGAGTCAACATAGATTGACATTGAAGAGGAAGATCATTTGATTGCAGAAATTTTACAGAATATAACCCTCATTGGAATGTTGATGGTGTGAATGTTAGCTTTACCCATCTCAGCTTTCCTTTTTACTGGTTTGCATTTTTTTCTGACCCAATTCAAGTTGTTCAATTCCTTTCAGCCATATCCTCACACAAGCAACTTTCTACTCTCAGAATTATTGTGCACATCAAAGGAAAATATGAACGTTTTCTTTCAACGTTCGATCACCTGCTGCATTTTATATTCATAATTCGGCCACCCTCCACAGACGTTGAACCTTTCATAAAAAATCTTCATGAATATTTACAAGAATGTGAAAATTCTGCAGATGTGCATGTTTTACTAGGGGACATGAACATAAATATCTTAGATTCATCCGAGAACTCAAAAAATTATTTAAATGTACTAGCCGGATCGAACTTCCAATCGACCATAAACATACCTACGAGAGAAGAAACGTGTTTGAATTATATCTTCGTGAAAAACAAATTATCAGTTTATCATTATTTGCCAATAGTCTTAGCAACGAAAGTTACTGACAATACTTCAAATTGCCCATTCGGAGAAACACACAAACTTTAATAATCAGCATCGTTACAAAAATTATATAGATTATAATGCACACTAATACGCAAATTACGAAAAGAGTCATCGTACGATATCTACCAATGCGAAGATGTAAATATAGCTGCAACTTCATTTGTTAACAAACTCACATACTACATATGTCAAAGCTCAAAGAAAATCATTCAAAAAAGAAAAATGCAGAAAAAAAAGAATGAATTACCGATGGACTGATGAAATTAATAATCACAAAAGAAAGATTATTTAGAACAAAGAAAAATAGTCCAACAGTAGAAAACACAACAATATATAAAAAATATCGAAATAAGTTAACTGAAATTATAAAAGTAACGAGAAAGAAACATTACATAGAGAAATTAGAAGAGAATGAAAAATCTCCAGAAAAACTGTGGGCTTGTGTCAATGAAATATACGGAAAAAATTGTAAAAGTGAAGAAATAAGTCAAATAAGATCAAAATACGGAAACTTGATCCATAGTGATATCAATATATCAAACTCATTTGTTGATTATTTTTCGAACATGGAAAAACCATTCAAAGAAATTCAAAGAAACAGCAGCATGAATTCATTCTTCCTCAGTGAAACGACAGAGACCTGAAACCGAAGAAAGCTCCCGGTATCGATAACATTCAATCAATTGCTAACGAAATATCTTGCCCACTGAACAATATAATGAATTGGTCATTTGCAGTACGAAGTTTCCCGGAAAAATTCAAAATAGCGGTTATCAAACACCTATACAAAAAGGGTGATGAATTGAACATGGAAAAATATCGTCCCATATCTTTATTAACGAATTTATCAAAAATCATGGAGAAAATTCTGAAGAAAAGACTAGTCAACTACCTCANTTTGAATGAATCAAATACTCAAGCTCAAGGCCTCGTGTGGTTTTCAATTTGTTCACTATCTTCTGTCAATGGGTGGATGCATGTATATGTGTATGCAAATATATATGTATGTATATGTGTATATATGTAAATCTAATAAATGTCACGCACAAGCTCTGTGAGCTTCAGTGATTTGTTATGTTTATTTCTTTACTTGTTAGATGTTTGTCTTTTATCTTTTTGTACATTTTGAAATAAAAATTATTATTATTATAATTCATTATTACTTTTCATCCAATTCGGGTTGAAAATTTGGGAATAAGTCTCACTGTGGAAGATGAGCGCGTTCAATTCTACAGTGATTTATTTTTCAGTTGATTTAGTAACTCTGGACGACCTCTCTGCCGAAGCCATGCTGGAATCTTCCCAACGAATAGAACAATTAGCAGAGATTTTTAGGCAGAAACAGGAACCCATGAGCGACCCGGGGCGCCCTGCAACCTTACCCATGACTGTGAGGAACCCCAACTGCATAGTTCAAGGATTTGTGCTATTCACGTAAGAATTCTTTTAAGGAATTTGAATATTTTGCATTGTTGGAAACAATCTGGTTGAGTGGGGGTGGAATACTCAAACAATTTGGTCATTCAATTTATGTTCTCACTTACTGAACTATCAGAAAATGAAATATCGAAACAAAAATATTCTGTCGCAAACAAAATCATAGTTTTGATATATTTTGATACATTACAAATACAGAAACTTCCATCTTCATTTTCCTGAGCAAAATTCACCATTTTGATTCTTACTGTATCAATTATATATTCTGGTCACCCAAATCTGTTTTCCAAAGTAGAAATGACATTGTCCACGTTTTCAGTCGTTGAACACATTCCAGCAACTGCGGGTTCAGCCTCTCCTTTGAAATATCTTCACAATTTCAACATAATTTCTTCATTGCTGTAATCACAGAGTTTGCGAAGATTCTTGAACGATTTATTAAACAAGAACCAATCTTGAGGAAATCTTTCTCCAGTGTCTTCCGAATTTGGAATTTATCGAGTTCTCTGGCATTCGAGAATTGATTCGAAACAACTGGCGCTGGTATCAGAACTGATTTGAGAACATTTATAATTGTTTCACAAAGTATTTTAATGTCACTGCTACATGTATTTTTCTCGTCACTTTTTCCTACTTTTTCTATCATTTCAGGTGTTTGCTGTCGGTTGGTAGATATATTTTCAATCCTTTGGGCTACAGTACCTCTGTGTTTTTGGTCATTAACTGACTCTTCTCTCGGAGCCAAACTAACTATTTCATACTGAAGACGAACGCTATCACGAGTACTGCCCTTTTCTTTTCTTAGAGCTTAGCTTTGTGTAAGTCTTCTTCCATCTGAAGCAAACGAAAACTATTTTTTATCTCTTCCTGTTTCAATTCCAGATTTCTTCGTTATTTTTCTATTTCTATAGCTCTTCTCCTCATTTCCAAATCTATATAACTTCTACGGGAACATTCAGTCTTTCTAGAAATTTTTGAGCATACTTACGATTTTTGGCCATGTCTCAAGGAAGTTGGCTCTTTCACGACTATTTTCTCTTACTGGTCATTTGAAGTTTCTGGAATTTGGGATCGATTTGCCTTGTCACATTGGTCGGGCCGAACATAATCCATCGATAGGCTTCGATTGAAACCGGCACCAAGTCTGCTCGCTATCCATATCGTGATCGTGCTCCATATCGTGATCACGTCGGGGTCACCAATATAATAATGATAATAATAATAATAATATTTATTCACACACAAGGATAATAGTACAAGGATAATAGTACAAAATTGTAATTTGAAAACCCCCAACCAATGATTCCATAATTCAAATGAGATTCTACTAAACTCTTATATATCATTATTTTCTGCTTGATATTGAGATATTGCGTCAGTTGTTTGAATTTGTACAGGATACAGCGTAACTTTTGAGTCAGAAATCTCACATGTTGGTCCCATTTAAATTGACAATCTAATACAATACCAAGGTATTTGATATTTTTGACTTGATTTATTTTATATTTCTTTTAAATGTAGAACTCAAATTCGAAAATGAACACCTCGTACCCATAAACGAAAGCACACGACTGAACTTCCAGTAATAATTTGGGGTGATTCATCTTCCAGACCCCATCATGGAGCCACGTCAAACACTTGACGACTTTTCATCGAGTATCGTACGAAAATCCGGCTGAAATGAAATGTAACTTTTCGTGGGCTCGTTCATGAAGTTGATTTTGTGGCTTCGATAAAGAATCGTAATTTCCTGTTGTCAAAATAATGGATGCTGTTATTAAGTTGAACCGATACAACGATTACTACCCGAACTTGATGGCTCCAGTATCATTCCTCTGAAGAAGGGGTAGATGAAAACAGTCTGTGTTTTTTTCCAATCGATGATTAATGAATATGCTGTATTTCATCAGATTAACCGAAAATAACAATTTCATCAAACAAAAAACTGACATTACAAGAAAATTACATTCAAGCAACAACCAAAAAATGAACAATTGAAATAGTAATAAAAGCTGAAACTAAAAAAAAAAATAAATATTGTTAACAAAAAATGAAGAATGAAAATTAAAATATTCCAAACCAAGTTATGTCACGACGTTTCGATCGCTAGTATCCACAATCGTCTTCCGGTGATAACTGGACTCATTTCTCCAAGATCTGACTATTTATAGGTCATTCGAGTGCTTTCACCTATCCCCTCTTTCCTCTCTCCGCTTCAATGGTTTTAGCGGGAGATGACCGTTTGGCGGGAGTTGGTCGTTTTTCGCTTGATAAGAGGTTTCCATATGTTACGTATCTATACACTAGCTTGACTAAATGCGTTGTTGGACAACATATATGCGGCTTCTTTGAATTTTCTCCTAAACCAGTGTTCCTCTTTGTGGATGATTTCAGCTTGAGCCCACTTGATGTTATGTTGATGATTCCAAACATGCTCTGCCATTCCGAATTTGCTGGTTTCTCTTCGCTGTGTGTGTTTTATGTGCTCAGCAATACGAACTTTTAATGGCCTCTTAGTTTCACCTATGTATGATTCTCCGTACTCGCAGGGTATACGGTAAATGCAATTCTTGGAATCGCAGTCCGCGTTTGGTGGCCTGATTTTCATGAGGCGGCTACGGATAGTGTTTCCAGATCTGGAGCAGGTCCTGATGTTATATTTGGACCCAATCCTTCTTATCCTTTCCGATAATCCTCTGATGTAGGGAAGTACAAGTACTGGTTGTGGTGGCTACTCTTCCTTGTGGAGTTCTCACTGTATTCTAGCTAAGGCCTATTCTACCATCACACTGGAGTAACCATTCCGTTGAAGATCATTTTTGATGATGCCTAGTCCTTGTTCGAGACTTTCCTTTGTATTACAGAGCCCGAAGGCACGGTCCAATGGAGTCTTGATGATTCCTCTCTTAGTCGATTGATGGTGGTTGGATTTCTGGTTCAGATACTGTCCTGTGTGAGTGGATTTTCGATATACAGATGTTTTCCATTTAATGACGATCCTCTTCACCGACTAAGAAAGGCAATTCGTTGTGGACTTCCTTCTCCATTGTGAAAGTGATTATCGGAAAGGATAAGAAGGATTGGGTTCAAGTATAACATCAGGACCTGCTTCAGATCTGAGAACACTATCCGTAGCAGCCTCACGAAAACCAGGCCATCAAACGCGGACTGCGATTCCAATAATTGCATTTACCGGATATCCTGCGAGTGCGGATAATCATACATCGGTGAAACTGAGAGATCTTCGAAAGTTCATATTGCTGAGCACAAGAAACACACACAGCGAGGAGTGGGCTCAAGCTGAAATCATCCACAAAGAGGAACACTGCTTCAGGAGAAAATTCAAAGAAACCGCGTATATGTTGTCCAACAACGCATTCAGTCAAGCTAGCGTAGAGATACGTAACATATGGAAACCTCCAATCAAGCGAAAAATGACCAACTCTTCAAACGGTCATCTCCCGCTAAAACCGTTGAAGCGGTGAAAGGGGGGAGGGGATAGGTGAAAGCACTCGAATGACCTATAAATAGTCAGATCTAGGAGGAATAAGTCCAGTTATCACCGAAACACAATTGTGGATACTAACAATCGAAACGTCGTGACACAACTTGTCTTGGAATNTTTTTAATGTTCATCTCTTGTTGATAATTTTTTTAATTTTCATCTTGTGTTGATAGTTAATTTTTTTTTTAATTTTTGGTTGTTGCTTGTATGTTATTTCTTTGTAATTTCAGTTTTTTGTTCAATAAAATTGTTATTTTCGGTTAATCATTTTAATTTTTTTCAGGGATTTCAAATCAATTCATATTATATTAGACAATGGAAGTCCGAACTGATGAAATACACCACGGAACATTGTCAATCACCTCCAAACAAACAATAAATATGCTGATGTGATCTTATTTTCAAGTTCAAGAAACGCACCCAATGAAATAGTGATAATTTGATAATTATATTCATATCATTTGCAGCTCCATGAACAAATGCATTAATAATCGAATTGAATAGAACTGGCCGATACTTAATGAAAATCCATATTGAAAAAACTAATTCAAGCATAACTCACAGTTATGCTTGAAGAAGCTATTGTATAGCGAAACACGTGTTGCGGTTTTTGTCAAACCCTTATAGTGAAAATCATTCAATAAAATGTATTGATTAGTTTTTTTAATAATAGAGTTATTGTATCCCACTCGGATTTTACGAAACATCCGAAGAATCCTCCAACAAGCGAAATGATACCTTTCATATTGGACCATCAATTTTCATATTGGACCATCAATTTTCATATTTTATATAGGAGAGGCTGCCAATGTACCCCACGAATCAATCCTCGAACCTGTTGTTTGTAGTTCACATATCTCAGATTCATAAGTAGCTACTACATTCATAGATACCTAAATTTATAATTATCACATAATATTACAATTGAACAAAGCTTTTACGGTCGGTTTTCGAGATGGTTTTCAGTCTTCATCAATTTTTTAAATAGATGTATTTCTAATTCTGCAAATTCTCAAATACATATCTTTTATTGTAGAAATTTCTACAACGAAATACCCACATATCCGAATAATGATATTTCAGAACCGATATTCATAATTAAACTCTCACAGAAACTTTCCAAGAGGCGGTGATATTTTCATTCACAAAGACGCCATCCAAAGGATTTTCCTGAAGGAAGACTTCATCATATTTTCTTAGACTTATCGAAGAAAAAAATGAATTTTTGTTGAACTGTTTCTCATATTCAAATTTTCATTCACACATGCATATATTTTCAAGTTGGATTGAAGACACTTGATCGGAGAACTGTGTCCAGGGAGTTAACATTTTCAATGTTACTATTAGGTCGTTTCAAAAGATTTGTCCATTTTAATGTCATATGTCTTTCAATAAATTGATGGACGTAGCGGTTACTATGTGTGTGAGAAATTAAACGTTTTATGTATTTTCACCACCTTTATTTGCAACTAACTTTATTGCAGTTACATCCTATAAAGACATTTTCAAACTAATACAATGAACATTGCAAACGCAATGTTGGAGGTGACTTTCATAAAATGAAGTCGGCGTAAAAACTTCAAATATTGTAACATTATGATTCAAAGTTGTTTGAGAAACCTTCCCGACACCAAAATGAAATTACGGTCTCTTGACGCACGTTTCGCTAATCAAGTTAGCGTCCGAATTGAACTTGAAGAGTACCAATATAATATAATTTTGAAAAAAGAGTGATGCAATACGAATGCTAAGTCAAATACTTTTTGGAAAGAACTAGATGACATGATGAAAGAGACTGAAGTGTAGCTGGCCTATCTTTTACCTTTGACAACCAAAATATTGTAACGAATTAAAGAATTAACTGTCTTAAACAAATTTATTTTAACAATACTTCACTATCACAACTAATTTATTTACACCACTCAGTAACTAACGCTTAATTTATCTTCACCGTTTCTTAACCGCTTGATTCGCTTTCTTGGTACACACTCCTCTTCGGGACGAAGAGCGACGTTTTTATATCGTCAACGAACGTTCCGGATGCGTCATGCGTTTGCTGACTGGGACATCGGTCAGGGCCGGCTTCAGATTCATTACAATATTATGAATCCTAACTTAGATAACTTAGACTACCAACCATCTTGGGAGCTGTCTGACTTGTCCATTTAGTCCAAGTATCTTGGACATATTGCGTTTATTCTCCCATCTTCTCATGATACTCATTTCATCAGTCTCGTTCTCTGTACTAGTTTGTACAGGTTCCGTGTTGGATGTTCGTCATATTCTTCTGGGCGTAATTTTGTATGTCCTTATATTGCCTGCCTCCTGTGATTCAGTGCCTCACATTCGCATAAGATGTGTAGAGCTGTTTCTATCCCCTCGTTTCATAATCTGCAGCTGAGGTCTCCATTTTATTCAGGTGTCCTCTAAACGGACAATGACCGGTTAGTAACCCTGTAATTATTCTGAGCCGATCCCAACCATATTGAAGTAGTTCTTCAGTTCTTTTCTCGGACGGTTCCCTAATGAAGGTTCTACTGTTTTTTTTGCCAGGTACTTTTGTCCAGTACTCTGTGTGCTTCTTATTAGTCCATGTCCTAATCTGGTTTCTCACCAATGATTTCGGTACCCCCAGAGCTCGTTCAGGACCTATATATGAAGTTGATGATCCGCGTCTAGCGCTTTCATCAGCTTCATCATTACCTGTGATTCCTGAATGCACTGGCACCCAATACAAAGTTAATTTGTTTCTGTTTGCAAGTTCATTCAGTTCTTCATGGTATTCCCAGACCAGTTTTGATGTCACCTTCGGGTTTGTCAGAGCCCCTAGTGCGCTCTTTCTGTCTGTGAAAATATTGATCCGCTCATTTCTTTTAGGTCCGAATTTAATAAGCCTTACACACTGCAAGATAGCCTGAAAGACGGATGTGTATAGTCCTAGCGGATAGCTGTAGTTTAGATTTCTATCCGCTCGGTATATTCCAGCTCCCGTTTCATGTTTGGTCTTCGATCCATCTGTATACCAGGTGTTTTTTCCGAACATGTTTTCGGGATGACTAATGGTCTTCCACTTTTCACGGTTTATGATTTTGGCCGTGAAGTTTGTTGTCTTTTCTCCAGTTTTTGTATACTGCCCCGTATTTGTTTTTAGATTATTTATGGAGACCTGAGGTTCCTTCGAGAGTATTTTGTAGAGCCTGGCACATGCTTGGGTCTGTTCGACCTCCTCACATTGCATTCTCCACGTATCTATCTTGGATTTTCTCAGGATTTTGTTATACTCAGTTAGGGAACTTTTGTATTGGTCCCATGAACCTCATCCTCGCCAGATCTTCATTCCACCAGGGCACATTCCTGTTTGATCTCTGAGATGATAGCTCTCTGTAATCGATCTGCTGCCAACTCTAGATCTATGGAATCTCTGATGTCAAAACACATGCGGTCTAAACAGGTTTCCAGTTCCACCATATAGGCTCCCCAGTTTGTTTTCCGGGGATTTTGATATATCAGAATCGAGGTCTGAAAGCCCTCCGATTTCAAAGTTAATGTGTCGATGGTCTGAACAACTTTCCCCATCGGATACATTTCATTTACGAACATAGTTACTAACAAAAGTAGTTTTATTGCCTATGTTTAAAATGTCCAAGTTATTTGCCATGATAAACTTTAGTAAGTACCCACCTCTTTCGTTGGTGTTGGTGCTTTTCCAGGTTAGGTGGTGTGCATTGGCATCACAGCCAATTATGAGTTGTAGTCCCTCTGCTTGGCAGGCCCTAACCAACTTCTTCACTTCCCTGGTTGGTGGTGGTTCCGAACTGTCGTAAGGGAGGTATGCTGATCCAATGATGATTTCCTCAATTCCGCCCCCGCCAGCCGTCTTTATTTTGACTGCCGTCAAGTCTCTGAAACACAAATTATTCAACGGCAATATATTCATTCCTCTACGGATAATTATGCATGTTGGGGTCTCTGAGGTTCTGTTATAAATTAACTCTCCTCTGATGCCCCAATCCTACTATTTTTCCCCTGTACACCCAGGGTTCTTGTATGAGAGCAATATCAAACCCCCCCATCACTTTGGTAAGGACAGCCGAAGCCCCCTTACTGTGTTGCAAGTTTGTTTGTATTACTCTCAACATTGCTGTCAAGACCCTTCAGGACCTTGAAGGTGACTATGCCCAGCTTATAGTAGGCTTTAAACATGTTCCCCTTCAAGGCCCTGAAGGAACTTTTATTCGTGGAGTATGCCAGGATTTGTTCTTCCTCTTCCACTTTTCTGCTCTGGAGGATCCAGTTTACCACTACCAGGGCAGGATTCTGCTTACTGAGGCGTGTCCTAACTGTAGCCTTCCCGTCTTTCTGGCCCGGAATGAAGGCTAAGACTCTTGGTCTCGTTGGGAGTTCGTTGGCCTCGATCCCGGTCAAGTCCACCCCCTCCCAAAGATTGCCCAAGTTTCCAATGCTTCCTCCAAGCCATTCTATTGTCCCTTCATTGGAACAGGTTATCCATAGGACCCCTGCGCCGAATTAAGTCTTTTTGAATTGGAGGTTTTCGAGGATACCAGAGTGAGTATTGTCCAATTGCCTGCTTGACCCTGACAGGGTGACCTTAGGGTGTCGCATGTCGGTGACCGCCACCCTCAGGCCCCTAGCAGCCTCGCTATAGGTCCCACTTCCTTTGGAAGCCCTGGGTTTTTTCAGTACCTTCTGTGGAGGAGTTTTTACATCCTCTCTACGTTTCTTTTTGACCCTTTCCACAGAAGTTACTTTGGTTTTTTCCGTTTTTCTGTGGTCGTTTAATATAGCATGTTGAGCAACAATAGATTCCATTGGTCTATGAAACCGAATGTGCAAAACATGTTCCTTATAGCGAGCTAATATAGTCCGTTTGGTTTGACCAACATATTCCTTATCACAATCCTCGCACATTATTTCGTAAATCTCAGACTTTTATTTTTCCAACGTCTTGCCTTTCGGAGTGCCTAACACTTGTTGAAGTGTACAAGCAGTTTTTTGTACATGTTCATGGGCAGATTTACGATGGAAGCAAGTTGTATTACTTTCCACGAGCCTGGATCCGATACGTGGATGATGTATTTGCCATTTTCGATACGAATAGGAGTGAGGTAGAGGATTTTATATTTTGCCTCAACAACAGATTAACAAGTACAAAATTCACATATGAAATTGAAAATAACGAAGAACTACCATTCTAGGATGAACAAGAATGACGGTAAGGGTCTAGATTTCGATGTATATATAAAGAATGCGAGCACTTTCAGGTATATCCCTGACAGTTCCCATCGTTACCCATAACAAACAATGGCGGGACTACAATTTTTTGTCCATAGACTGCTCACAATTCCCTTGAGCAAAAAAAAGTTAGGAGATTGAGAGAAAAGTTGTTAGGGAGGTGGCTGAAAGCAATGAGTACCCTTTAAACAGTAATGAAAAAAGTTGTATTGAATGAATTCGACTATCATCGTCATCAGAAAACTCCATTGCATAATGTCAGTCAAAAGGAATGATCAGAAACGACGTTTATATAAAACTCTTGCTATCTGCACCGACTCTGCATGGGTTCAATTCAGAGTTAGATATATCAATTCCAATAACATGCTTGAATTCGAGTTATGAGTTACTTAAAGGGTGCGGATTGGTTAGCGTGTGGCAAATATTATTCCTAGATGACCTAATACTCGAAAAGTAGTTGGTTGGTGGGTAAAATTCGTGCTCTCCTGCCATTCTTATGACGTTCGCCAGATATTGACAGCATACGTAGCAAGCAACTGTAGAAAACTCAGAAAGCAAAGTGAAAAAAAATTATA
>NW_019292082.1:0-23391 GCF_000500325.1 Leptinotarsa decemlineata
GTTCAATTATTTGAATTTAAGTTGATTCTGTTACTTATCTAACTATACCAAGATATTGGCAAGCCAATAAACTTTTTCTTCAGTCACTAGTAGTAGGAATATTGATTGGTTTACTATTTTTGATGTTGTTGGCGTGTTTGATAGTCTTTCTTTCTGCCTCTGTTGCAAAGAATTCCCCGAATTTGTTGGCTACTTCTTTTGTTCCAGACATTTTATTATTCCTCATATATGAGACTAGTACTATGTTGCTATATCGCTGCTGTTCTAATGTTTTGACAGAGTCAGAATCAACGAACTTAGGCGTGCGCAGCTTTATAGAACAGTGCTTGGAAAAAATTGTTCTACAGCGCCATCTAGTGGCGAGTTACAGGAAAATTTATAGCCTAAAAACCTTCTCTATGAAAAATTACTTATACATGTCAAGTTTCATCACGATCGATTAAGCGATGTAGAAGTTTATCACTTACCAACCAACCAACCAACAAANTTTTTTCGTCCTAATTCCTCATTTATCAACTGCTTAATTTTTTTATGTTTGTTTTCAGCGTTTTCAATTCTGTTTTGGTTAAAGTTTGCTTTTTGTTTTTATTTCCTGTATTCTTTTTCTTTATTTTGCATTGTGTCTCAATATTCACATTTTTTGTTTGTTTAACTAGGTCATAGAGTTCTTTGAGCTGTTCTTTGTTTTGCTTCATTTAGCTGGTGATCCAGTTCCATCTCTGTTTGCCTTGTTTGATCTGTTTTATCAGGCAAGCTAAGTGGAGATACTATTGGACCGTTTGTAGGAACTGATCAAATGCCTTGTCAAGGTCTGCTTCAAGTAGATCGTCCCATTTTTCTTTGCTCAGGTATGTTCTCAGTTGATTCACGTTATTCTCGCAGGTGTTTCTCTTTTCTATAATATGTGGTAGGCTCTTTTGTCCCTGAATTGTAGTTTGAATTTTCATTACTATCATGTGATTATCAGATATAAACTGTAATAATAATGATTTTGCCTTTTTCTGCACAAATCTCTGTAGCACAGCATTCAACGTGAGTTTCCACAGCAAAATTCTTCACGTTCAAGTCCCTGCATGTCATTCCATTTTTGATTTACATTGCACAGCCTCCATGAATATGTGCCTCTCAGCAGAAATAAGCGCCTAGTTCGTAGTTTGGTAGTGACATCTTATTTATTCCATTCTTTGTTACCCACGTTTCAGTAAAGCACAATATATCTGGAATAATTTCTATTGCTAGTACATCTATTGTGTTTAGTTTATTGGCAATGTTTTGTACATTCAAGTGATAGATGCAAGTATGTGATTTTCTATTTCTTGTAATATTTTTGTTACATCCGATGAGGGGAGGGATTCAAAATTGTCTCTTTTTGTATTTCTGTGCTTTCTTGATTGACCGGTTTACCTTTGTTTTCATAGGTTTTCTGGTTTTCCAAAATTGGTCCATTTCTTTTGATGATATCTTTAGTTTTGTTAGCTGTGACTGAGGTTCTTTTCTTTATTATATGATCATAGATATGTTTCAATAGTATACATTTCCCTTTGTTTTTAAGTTTTGTTGTTTTTATTGCAGTCCATGTATCTAACTCTATGTTCAGCAATGACACAACAAGACTATATTTGTTAATTTTGTTGTTCGATAATACTGTTAAAGATAGGTTTATTTCTTTTGAAGGCAGCTGCTACTATTACTAGGTAAGTGTTTTGAGACCGATTTACTAGGTTCTTGAGAGCTTGTTGTTTTTCCTTTACAGGCATTTTCAGTGGCAGTAAATATAATTTTATAATCTTGTTTGTTGAGGTTTTTTGACAGTATATCATGTTCCCCAATAATGTTGAAGTGAAGATTTTCCATGTATTATGACTGTCATTTCAACCAAGGAATAAGATTCGATGATTCCTTTTTTGGGTTCGAGGTCTTATATACGATGTGTTTGTGTTTGGAGTTGAATTGTTATTTCTTTCAACACATATCCTACAGCTTTTTTCCTTTTCCTTTTTTATTGTATCTTGGATATTTTCTAGCTGTATTTTAAGATCGGCATTTTTTTGGTGGTTTTGTTTGTATAAGTCTACTCCAATCAGCATAAATCAAGAGTCTTTATAGAATAAAAATGATACTGAAGATTGTTGAAACATACGAAGCCCTGCAGATGATATATCTGCAGAAGACCTCCAAAATATTTGGATGACTATGATCGTTCTCGAAAAGTTGGGGAAAATGTGATGAAAATCATAAATATTTATTCCATCCTGATACTAATTCTAGAAATCATAGTTGTCATGTTGTATACCGTTGATTAAAGCCAATTTCTAGTTAAATCTACTCATAACAGCCAATGAGGAGACTTGACAAGTTAGATGGCTTCCAACAAGTGAGAAAAGCAAGCAAGCAGAGGTGCTAGTTGATGCGTATAGTAGTGGGAATGAAAATGCATGCATGCTTACCATGTACATACAAGTGTGAACTAGCAGTTCGCTTAAACAGTCATTTGGTTAACCAACAATTGAATATTTGATGCACTACTTCACTTCAAAATATTGAGCACTTGCGTCAAGTTGTGTGAACATCTATTTATAACACGTCCTAAATCACTGAAACACTTTAGTATGTATCTTTGCAAACGGCTCAGAACTATTAAGATCATTAGAAATAAACTCCATAGTACTAGTTATTAAAACAATTTTTCTGAGACTTATCATTAAAAATTTTATCAGGCTGATGGTCTTGGAAGAAAAAACTTGAATCATAGAACAATGAGTATTCAACATCCTTTAATTGATATTAAATGAAATTCCAATTGAAAAAATGCTCTAGTGGTATGAAAGTAAATTTTGAAAATATACTCAATCATCTAGAAAAAACATCTTAAACTAAGATTTCATACAAATGATAAAATGAATTTTCAAATGACCAATGTATCCACTTTTTTTAAAGTATTTCAGTCATTCCATTTTTTGAATTCCATGCCATCTGGTGGTTTGACTTGAACTTTTTCTTTGGATATTTCTGACCAATTAGTACTCAGAACTGTGCCACCACTTTCCATCTGGAAATTGAGACTCTTTAGCATGTTTTTAAAGATATGTATATGAGAGACCTTACATAACTTTTGTTCATTGCTCTTTTAACTTCATCGCTGCCTTTACCATATATTTCCTGGAACAATTTGTTTATTGCCTCTTCACCTTCAGGTTTTTCTTGAGCTTCTTGTTGTATGATCTCTTTTTCAACCACAGACCAATCTTTTCCCTTCTTTGAAGTTGGATATGATGGTGGTCTATCAGCTAGAGTCACAGGACCTAGAAATAAACGAATCTCAGACTTCTCCCAAAAAAAAGATTTAATAAATACCTGATGGAATAGTCTTAATAACTTCCCCTGATGGGTTTCCTTCAAGTTTTTCCCATCTAATGTCTTCAGATTTTTTTAATTTGATTTCCACCTGAAATCAATGAAATATAGACCCATTTCAAAATAAAATAAATAAACTCACTTTAGTTGATGATAATTTGTAGCTACATTGCTCTGGTATAATTATGTGCGACAGGTTGAAGCATAATTCACAATGTTCAAAATCAGGGTGTGAAAGAGCTACCATCACTTTATTATTATCAAAACTCACATTCAGATAGCTTTCCCGCATGTTTTTAACTAATACAGTGATAACCACAGCTGTTTCAGTCTGATACCAGTCATGTTTCACTTGTAGTTTGGGCTGAAGTGCAGAACACAATTATTATTTATAAAATACTATTAAATAAAATCACAACTCCTAACCTTATTCAGACTAGTGCTTGGTTCCTCAGCCATATTCGAGGCGAAAACGTAAGTCACAATTGAATAAGAACGGTTCTTAAAACATATCCCCTGAAATATTAAAATAAATAATGAAATTATTTAGTTCCATACACTACAAACTCAAACTTGTACTATTTTTGAAGTTTTCTGTGGTAATATTATGTTTATATTTTGTTATGTCATCTGTGAACATAATCCATCTCTCTCATTTCCTCAAATCATCTTGCCAAGTAAACTATCAGCGGCGGTCCCGTGAAAAGGGATTTCATTTCGCTTATAAATATGTTGAAAATATCACGATTCAATTATAAAAATGAAACTTATAATGAATAAATACATTCAGTCGAAAAGACATATATATTACTTGAGATGAATATTAACAAAAATGAAAATTTCATAATTTGGATTATTGATGTAATTGAGATGTATAAACCTGAGAAAAAGACTGAACCCCTGTTGATTTTAAAATGAATACTTTTATTTCAAATGAGAAAACGTTACAATCGTTTTAAATACGTTTCAATTTATTGTTTTGAAGTATTATGGTACTATTTGATTTAGAGATCTGAGACGAAATGCGTCTTCAAAAATGTGGTAACTATGCTTATTAGTTTAAATACACTTAATACAATAAAGATGTATTGTTAATAATGTTAATCTTAATCTTAGGCAAGAAAACAATCAGGTTTTTTTAAATTGATCCTGTTATCCGACCAACCTTTTTTCAGAAAAATTTTCTTACATCTTATATCAACAGTGTATCTTAATTTGTATCCACTTTTATAATAACTCTGTGTATATTAATTGACCATTGAAGTTTTTCTAGGAAATATCTTATATTTTCAAGTATTCACAAGAAATTATTTATAATTATTATCACAAAAATTAATTACATTAAAACCCTTGGTTACCATACAAAAGTATATGTATAATATACAAGGTGTTTTCATAATTGAAAGTTGATACTGAAGGGCGATAATCCTTGGATGATTCTAAGAGAAATTCTTCATATGAACATAGGTCCGCAACCACTTCATTGCTGAGATACAGGATGTTGAAATTTAACAAAAAATCATTTCTCCTTTGATATCTTTGAAAACGCTTTGACTTCTTTTCAATTTTGATACATGCAAAGTACATGGTATAGGTTCATCTGTGGCGTCCCTGTTAACATGCTCTGCCAGATTTTTCATCAAAATCGTTATACGCCACTGTGTTTTTTCCAAATAAATATTATTTTTGTAATTGCCTTCTATCTTCTCATAGAAATTGTCTCTCCTGCCTTTTTTCGCAAGGCGAATTGTTGTTGAGATAGAAAATAAAATGCATTCATTTGCTTGTCTATATTCGAATTTTCCTCTCATTCTTGTGTAACAATTGTCGTAACCAAAGAATCTACGTTTATTGACTGACACTCTTATATTAACGTACAGCCGTAGCTACTGAACCTAGAATCTTGAAATATGCAGAAATTTCCACCCCCAAAGAGAAAAATAGAGGTTCAAAGATTGTATTGAATTTCGTCTGTTTTGAAGTTGGAAACCTGGAGTTTTGGGGTAATAAAAAAATTTGTAAATATTTGTTTGAAATGGTCTGTCACGAAACTTAATGTGACAAACCAAATTCTACGCGGGCGAAGCCGTGGGCAACAGCTAGTAATTTATATTTTTACAGTATCTAATAAAATATGCCAACTGCACTAAGTAATGAATATCTTCGAAAATCGAATTACATTACCTATAAAGAAATTTCTCAAAACTAACAACCGTCAACGATATCTGCCCTCACGTGTCAGCCCGCGTTCGTGTGGCGTTCTCGGCGGTGGAGCTTCATTGCTTAAACTGCCCCTTCAACCCCGCGCATCGTACCCCGTCGTTATCGAGATAACTTTTAAACGATTTGTCCAAATTACTTAGTGTAGAAGACAAAGTTCATCTATATTAAATACTTGAAACGACAATTGTACCAATTTTCATAAGAATTTGATAGATATTCTGAAATGGACATTGTGAAAAAAAATATCCAATTCAATTGTATTTGTGGTTGAGTATTTTGCATATAGTGGCTACCACATAAGAGGTAGATATATGCAACACGGACTTTTATTTAGAACTATTTAGGATAAACAATCTTACGGTAAATTATCTCTGCTTCATGTAACTCCAACGGTATAAGCAGCGCACGCCAAAATAGCTCTCAGGGACCAAGAGTATTTCCGACTTACTCAATACTTATCGTAATATTATCACCAAAATAACACAAAACCTTTGTGAATTATACGCTTTTCTGATGTATAAGCTACATTTATGTAATGTTTAATCTAAATCTGTTCAGTCGTTTAGGCTTGAAAAAGCCACAAACATATATACATATGATGATTATGATTATAGAAGTATAAAATGGGCTACCGCACCTCTGTGTTCTTGTTCATTCGCCGACTCTTGTCTCGAAGCCAAACTAAATGTTTCAGACTGAAAGATGAACGCTATCACGAGTATTGCCATTTTCTTATTCTTCTAACTCCGCTTTATGTAACTCTTCTTCCATCTGAAGCAAATGTGAGCTATTTTTTATTTATTTCTGTTTCAATTCCAGATTTCTACGTTGTTTTTCTATTTCTATAGCTNCAAATCAATTCTATTCTAATATACCACGTCCTTAAAAAACACATTTGAAAAAACTACACTGAGAATCATAATGCATTTGTAAAAAATATTGATGAAAGTACATAATCAATTTCGCTTTTGATTGCTCTCATAAAAAAATTCAAAAAGCTATTCATAAGAAAATACTCGAATAACTTGTTAATCAAAGTTCATTTAATACATATTTTGATTACGTTCCAAAACTATTCTAATAATGCTTTTTTCCTCTTCTATACCACGATTAGAAAGCATGCGCATTCTCTCATATTTTACAAATAAATTGTGCGCATGCCTGCATGCCTACTCAATTTTTTAAACTTCAAAGCCTATACTAGACCCTATACTACTCTATCCGTAATAAAATTACCTACATTTTAATAAATATATTAATCAAATAGTCAACAGATGAGTGCAATTACTAATATTAATTTACCTGTTTATACAAGTAATAGGGAACAGAAAAGGGAAGCTACCATTGAACTGCATATTGCGTATGTTGTGTACTTGCGATTAGACTATGAATCGTTTGGCAACCAAAAGTGAAATTTGAAAAAAAAATATTTTTTATAATTTCAATTATTCATTACCCTTATTTTTTTACTACAACCCTATTGGCATACGTTAACAGACATATTAATTTGTTAAAATATAATTTTCACCTGGTAATCAAATTGGTAAAGGTCGATCTTACTTGGGATCCATACTTGGGATTATTACTTGTGATAAGATGTACTAAAATGCAATGTGCCACCATGTTAATGTCTTTAATAATTCTCAAAAATAAAAAATATATCAGAAATCTAAAGTACAGATACTGATTCCCCTTTTATAGAACGTCACTGGTAAACAAAACATGACAGTGACATTTGTCACTGTCAAGAAGCCAATTTCTGGAATGACAGTCCACAGCCAATCAAAAATAAGAGAAAACAATAGGCTTTTTCATCCCAATTTTTTGTGTGCGCATGCGTCAGTATTAGCCATCTTTCGTACTGTTTTTTGTAAACAACCATGATAAAGAGCCCGCAACCCATGTTTCAAAAACTAAAATGTAAATTGAAGTTTAATAATTGTAAAAAAGTGAAAAAAAAGTAGTAAATCAAAATAATCAGAAAAAATTTTTTATACTCCATTATAATTGTATCTGTACGAAAAGGAACAACAAAACAGTGTTGTTATGGAGTATGTAAAAGCGATACACGATACAAATCATTCAAAACCAACACATACTATTTTATAAATCCCAAAGCCTTGTCTTGANAATTTTTTTTTCCACATAGTTGCTAATTCCAAATATTTTTCATTTCATATTTAGAAGAAACAATACGCAACTTCCGAAAACATTTGTTTATTATGACTCCGTTCGTCGAGCTGAATCAGAAAATACATATGGTTCAAAAGTTTACATCTGTGGTTTCTCCATCTCTGATTTTTTTGAAAATTGTTCATCTCTCAGTATTGTTCAAAAGATGCCTTCATGATTTTTTTCAATTTTTTTGTATCGACTCGTTTTCGAGATATTGATTTTTGAGAAAATTCGAGATGTTTTTCGTCAAACGTCCATAACTCTGTGAAAAATACACCACATTGGACGTTTCTACGCATTTGTTATAAAATATGTCAACTTTTTTTTTAATTTTCAGAATTGAGTATAAGTTGTTGATTTGCGAAAAACATGTACTAAACTCAAAAAATGTTCACTTGTTCAACGACGCGACGGGTGAAGACGTGCAATCGCTCAACGATGAGAGATGCAAGACTAGAGGGCCTGTACATGCTCAGTGTTCACAGAAACAGAGTTGAGTGGGATACTGAATTTATTGACAAGGTGATGAACAAATTTGGACACCACGCCTTCAGGTATTATTCAAATCGTAACTCAATACACTAATGAATTTCTTTTTGCCTTTGACTTCGTTGATTTCTCATAAATATTATATAGCCTATGTCACTCGCACGGTCTTCACGAATCTAATAACGACAAGTCGTTTGCTAAAATCAGACGAGCTGTTAGGGCCGTAGCACGTACTATCACGTACTATCGAAATGCCAATAAATACATGCATACATACAAACATACATACATATATACATACACCCAAAAAGCATTACCCCTGCTGGTTCAGTCGGGTAAAAAATATGTAATTTTTTCTATTTACTTTCTTTCCGCTGCCGGCTCCCATGGCTTGAGGAAACTATTGAAAAAAACACGTGTTGGGTTTTATGAACTATTTAGTGAACATTTTACAATGAAATGTTATTTGAATAAAAGTATAGTTTTATTACAAATATGATGTCCAAGGTTGACAGTTTCCCGATTGGTAGATTAAGTGAAATTATTGTTGGTGGTAAAAAACTGCCTGAATTGCTGACATGTTTTCCGATGACGGAAACAGTTGAAATACTTTTAACTTTATCCGATGAATTTACTTTCGAAACACAAACATACAAAACGCACTAGTATTTCTAAAATGCCACAACTCAAAAATCGGTATATTTGAGTTGAGACTATGAAAAAATTGGTAAATATTTCTGTATCAAGTTGTATTAACTGTATCAAGTTGTATTAACATCCAAACTGTATCAACTTGATATAGTTCAGATGATACTGTATCAACTTGATACAGTTTATATGATCGATAAAAAAATATTTATCGATTTTTTTCATATTGATTTTTGAGTTGTGTCCCTTTAGAAATACTAGTGCGAAAAGATTTCACTATTTTCTGACTAGAATTTATGGGTAGGTATTCCATTTGTTTTCATAGTAAGTAGATATTATTTTATATAAAGAAAGTATTGTTATGATCCTTAGCAATAAATCAGATGAGGTGAGCCACGTTGTAACTCAGTCTATTGGCCGCGTCACCGCATACATGCGAACTTTATTTATTGGCGGACTTTAGCATAGATATTCTTTCACTCAACCAAGCACACAATCAGTTGACAAATGTGTTTGACAATATTTTTATCGTATAACATATTGTCATACAAAAACAGAGAACAATAGGTACAGACATAGCATATCGTTTCAAATTTTTTTCTTTCACTGTCTACTGGAAATGATTTCTTTGTTTTCATTTCCAGATGGAAATTATGATTTGATTTTTCTATAATCAAAGTACATATTGTGACTAGAGTTGCTGCCTGGTGAGAAAATTAGCGTTCATATAATTGTAAAGAATGTTTGGAAATTGTGAGAAAATGGACAATGAGATGGATGTTTCTGTCATGTATGAGGTTTTTGCGTACAAATGTATCCATCAGACATGAATGATTCAGACATTTTCAACGAAATCTGTCGATTTATTGGTTCAGAGAGAAAACTGAAAATGGTAAATGGATTGTATCATTGCTCAAGTACGACCCTTCTCGGGCCCACAAAATCTCATCTAAGCTACGTGTTATTGATTATGAGAATGTAATTCATCGTTATTCAGATGAAGAATTCAAAAGTCATTTCAGGTATATGATTTTCTATCACAAATAACACTGTAGATTTTGAAAGTGTCATGTCTAATCGCACACCTTGATTATAATCTAAACTTATGCTACTCCTAAATTTCTTGTTGATATCTTCAAGCTTTCAATGTCATATTTCAAAAACAATTTCAAAAATTGCTCCAAAATATTCTCATCGTCCACTTATCATCTCTTCATATGGGTCGTTGTGAACTTGTCGTGAGCGAAAATAATGACGTCATGAGTGAAGTTTTTGTCTCGAACTTAACGACCGCGGTCGTTATTTGGAACGGTTAAAGGGGTACATTGATCGTTATGAGCGCTTAGTTGAACGCACGGATCGATTCATATAGATGTAAGTACATATTTGTAAATGTCACCGTTTTTTCCCTATTCTGTAATTGGGTTCATCCTGCAGAATAGTGTATGAAATAAATAAATAAACTATGGTTTGTTATTTTGGAACCCTTAAAAAAGTTATATGAAAAGAATATAAAAATAATGGAAAAATACTTGTTTCGTGGTAAACGAACACCCAGACAATATTTAGAAAAAAAATGATAGGTAGATGTCAAACGTTGACTTAACCTGAAAAATATTTGAAATAGACGACAAAAGCTGCGCAAACGCCTAGACCTTTCGAGGCCGGTTTTGTGTGACTGCGACAGATATGATGTTGGCTTGACTTTGTTAACATAACTCTTAAGGCAATGGCCCTACATAGTACAGTCATAGTATTCCATAGTGTGATTATGTGACATTGTTGCCAGAATGCGGGATTTTTCAGGAATTTCAGGTTTTTGCTTTCGAGTTTTTTGTGTGCGTTCTCGTCTCCAAGCAAGTATTTTATAATAATTTCCACTTGAAAATTATTTTAGAGAATTGTTTTATTCAGATTCTTTCAAGACAAAAGAGGAGTTGAGGGTTGAGTGCCCTGAAGTAGGAGCTTCCCCCCTCATTTGTTAGCGAGGAGAACCTACTACCCCACTGCTTCTACCCCCGCTCGGTCCTCAACTTACTGCTGGGTACTTCAGCAAGATTGACATTTATCCTCATTTTGGTAGAAAGTCAGCCTTCAGGTGCTTTTACCTTCTTATCGAATTATTATTTTATCTCTCTATTCCTAACTGAATTTAAGCATGGGGGCCCCCAAAAACTAACCGGCGGCTTCACTTTAAATGTCGGGCGTTTTGGTTGGTTGGTGAACAACCAAGGAAAAAAACACTTAATTAAAATAACTGCGTAAACGCAAGCGAGACATAAGTGGAACCACCTATTGGTGTGACACCCAAGTCAACTTGCCAAGTTTTTATGTCAGGCTGAAACAGCTGTCTATCGGTGGCTCTTAAATTGAAATCAATGTGGGAAAGATTGGAAAAGTACAAAAAAGTTTATTTTGATACTTACACAAGTAAAACTATCAGGAAAGAAAGGTTTTGGCTTTCTAATTCCCCAACTTTATACGAAAAATGTGGGAATCTTCCAAACAAAGGAAGAAAACAAGTCGTTTCAAAATATCATCTTCACAAAGATGTGTATCTAGATCATGCAAAGAAGTAACTTTCAGACACAAACTGAAAGAACAAGCCCTCTTGAAACAATTACTTTTATATAAACATATTTTTCTATTCAGTTTGTGTTTCAAACATTTTTTTTATGGAATTGAATAAGATATCATTCACAGGGTTACTACACAATCCTTAGTGGTGAACACCCGATGTTTATAGGAATAAGACACTTACCTCATTGCCTGTTCAGCACCAATCTGGATAGCATTACAAGATGAAGCACTCAATTCATTCATAAAATTACCATTGAGGATGACAGTGTTCCAAGTTAGTGAAATTTTACCTCTTTCATATACTTTATTGTATAGCAATCTTGTGGATGATATCTAATTGAATACCATAACGAATGTTTAGAATACAAACTGAATATAGAAAAAAGTGTTTGTATTCAATGTTCATGTGAACATAGTTGTTTCGAAAGTATTTTTTTCATCGTGTAATTCAATGTTTATATGAAAGTAGTTGTTTCGAAAATGCTTTTTCTTCCAGTTTGTGTCTAAAAGTTACTTCTTTGCATGATAATGTATACATCTTTATCAAGAGTTTTTTGAATTGACTTGATTTCTTTCTTTCTGGGGAATATTCCCATTTTTTTTGTATGAATATGGATAAGTAGAAAGCCAAAAACCATTCTTTCCCAAAAATTATCCTCTTCAAAAAAGTATAACTCTTTCAATTGAAACTATTAGGATTTTTAATAAAACAGGTGCGTCTGTGTAAAATGCGGTTATTTTCAAACTTTTTATTAAGTCGCGGGTATTTTTAGTCAGGGCTGTGCTTTTTCACTGATCCATCTTTGGCAACACTGCTGCATGAGTTCATGGTGTGGTTTTGTTATTTGTTGGTTTATAATCTTAAATTTTTTTATGGTTACTCATATTCAGCTATCGTACGATTTCTTGAAGATATAGACCTTTAAATTTGAAGAAATTATACAATTCACAGCTTCTTTCTGGTGAGTTGAGGTTTTGTTTTATAATTTTTCAAAGTGATTTTTATTTGGCTCTTTTGAAAGTTTTTAACATCCTTTGTCTGCAGTTTTTTAAATTTGACGTATACAGTTTTCGACTTCATTGCTTTTTGCAAAACTATAGTTGTCCATTAGTTTGATAAGAACTCTACTGATTGTTTAATGGTTCCTGCACCAAACTTTTACTTTAAGTAAGTTGTCACAGTGTAACTCAATGGAAGCCTTCATACACCACACTTAAGAGGTGTATGAATGTTTCTACTTTCTCAAAGTAAAAAATGAAGAAAAAGTTTGGTACCTATATGAACCAGCCATTTATGTTCAAAGGTTAAATACATTGAAAAATACGTTTCATTGATATGAGATGGAATTGGCCTATACTTGATGAAAATCCATACTAATAATAATAATAATAATTTTATTATTCACTAGTACACCATGGTGTCCCGAGAAGTCTCTCATAGGATAATCTTGTGAACTTGTCGTGAGCGAAAATAATGACGTCATGAGTGAAGTTTTTGTCTCGAACTTAACGACCGCGGTCGTTATTTGGAACGGTTAAAGGGAAAGCATTACATAATATTATGAATTCATTACAAATTATTCACAATCTATAAGTCATGGTAATATTCAAAAGTAATATATAACAATGTTGAACAAATTCAAACAAGAAAAGGGAATTGAAATTCAAATTATCTTATGACATCTCGAAGTCATTCACTTCGTAATAAGCATTCCTCAACAAAATTTTCTATTAGTTTCTTTTTGAATAATTCTAGGTGCCTATCTCTCAATTCAATTATCAATTTATCAATTTATCAAAAAATCTTACTCGTAAGTAATTGCGACTAGTACTTACTAATTTATGTTGCGGAATCAGCAGGTTGTTTGTATTTCGCATGTTATAATTAGGATTATCACTAAGTGTCGGATATTTATTGATATTTTTCTTTAGGTAAACCAAGTCAGTATATACGAGGTCTGTTCAAAAAATGAGGTGAATTTTCTTTATTTTTTTTTTAATTTATCCATCATTTTCTATTTTGACCCCTTCAAAGTAGTCTTAGATATGAGACATTTGTGCCAGCGTTTACCAATGCTTGATGCAGTTGGGAAAAAAAAAAGGTGTAGGGAGACAAATCTGATAAATACGGTGGCTGAGGCATGATTAAGGTGTTGTTTTTGGCCAAAAAATTACGAACACGCAATGATAAATGAGCAGGTGTATTATTGTGATGCAAAAACCAAGGTTTGTTCCACAATACTGGACGTTTTCTTCGTATTGCTTCTTGCAAGCGGTGCATGACTTCAAGGATAATACTCCCTATTGAATGTTTGACCACGTGGCAAAAACTAATGCACTATGCCACGGTAATGGAAGAAAACAGTGAGTAAAACCTTGACATTTGATCGAACTCGGCGTTCTTTTTTTGTTTTGGCTCTCCTGGGCTCTTCCATTGGGATGATTAGACATTGGTGGTCGATGTCATAACCACATACCTATGATTCGTCACAAGTTATGACCCTTTGGGGATCGCTGTTGACGTCATTCAACAATTGCTGAGCGATGCTGTTACCACACTCTTCGTTCCTTAAATTTACAAAAAAGTTGCATGGCATCAGCCAACTGATATGCTGATATCCTCAGTAACTTCTCTAATAGTGTATAGTTGATTCTCCATCACAATTTTCTTCACTTATTCAACATTTATCATCGGTTGTTGATGTGCTGAGGTGTCTAGGGTGAGCGTCGTCATTCACATCTTCTCGACATTATGTCTGACTCAAAGTACAATCACCGTATGCCACTGTCAACATTTCAAGTGTTTCTGAGCACTTAATTCTATTTTTTACACAAAATTTGCTGCAAATTCTTTGATTCATTTTTTCGATATCAGAAAATCGCCGAACACGCAAAACACTTTTATAACTTTTATGTCTCTCACATTCAAAACAGCTGAAACTGTGAACATATGTTCGAAACGAGTGTACCAACATGAAAAAAAAAGGCTAATCGACTGTACGTAGCCCGCGAAATTTGAACATTCACCATATTTTTTGAACAGACCTCGTATGACTGACGAAGGTACTGTCAGAATACCCAGCTTCATAAACCATTGCTTGACATATACAAGTAATACTTTATTAAGAGATGCTCACTGAACAGTTTACAAAACTGCAACAATAGTTTACTTAGGCATGTTCATACTGAATAAAAGGTGAAACTGGATCCTCTGACGTAGAGTTATTCCAAAATAAGCACTTTTCCCAAATAAGAGACGTGCAATGCTCTACTGAATGCGCGTTTCACCAACCAAGGAGATGAAGTAAGTACTTCACCTCCTGAAGACGCCTACTTGGTTGGTGAAACACGTCGAGTAGAATGGTGCAGTTTTATTTGGAAACAGTGCCTTTTGTTTTCATACTGTTAGTATGAACAATTCTGAAAAAAGATGTTTATAGTGAAACACTTATTGCTGTTTTGTAAGTTATAGAGTGAAAATATCACAATTAAGTGTTATTTGAATACATTTTATCAGTTCATTTACAACACAAACAACTAACACAAATGTTTGATTCAGTGAAGATAAAAGAGCAAGATGAATGACTTGGACAAGCAACTGGCCAAATTGGCTTTGATGAATAGGGCTGACCTACCTCCTAATTACCCACAATCATCCTCTGGAAGGAGAGCAGCTCCGGCGGTTCCTCCAAAACCAAAGAAAAACCAACCTCAGGTAATATAATACTTTTATAAACTTTCAAACTTCTCTAATGAATAAACTTTCAGGTACCTCAGTCTTATCCTCTGAAACAATCAGTCGAGCCTAGCTATTCTTCACGTTTACGAACAAATCAATTCTATTCTAATATACCACCTCCAAGCCCCCAATCACACTATTCAAACATGCCTACACTTCCTTCGAACACAAAATTTTCATCTTCAAGACAGGTGGATAGTACCTACGCTAACTTACCAACCGATAGTGATCAGGCAAGTCAGTATTCTAATCTTCCAAGAAGCGTATCTGCAATGAGTAATGTTTCTAATTTATCCAGACAAGGTGAGGCCCATTTTTTACAGCATCTTATTGTGAAACATATAAAATATATATTATTTCATTATATACACTGATGAACAATTCTACTTTCTATATATGAAAAGTGTTTGTATAGTCTATACGAAGTCAATCCGAACATGTGAATAAAAAAACTAATGTATTGTGTCTGATAAATATACTAGTTAATATCATATAAAACCACCTATTTAAAAATAATGATTAATTCTCATATGAATTCACCAAGCCGAGTTTTTATGCCATTAGAACTGACTTTGAATATACTAGAATAGATTTTCCCTCTCTGAGAATTATTGGTCTATTCAATTCTTTCTTCATTTACCGACTTGCCATTTTACAATAATCATATAATAAGTGTAAGAGAAAAATGAACAATTGAACAATAATATAGAATACCAAGAATACAAAATATCAATTAATTATTAATTTTAGTAGGTAAATTCATTCAATCTTATTTTTGAAAGAATATAAGGATGAATCATATAAATCAATTCTTATTTGGTAGCCTAAGCATTCTAGTAATGGATTCATTCAGGCCATAGCTAGTAGAATGGTAAGGAACTTTAAACAATAAATTTATGGATGTAGCCGTTACTACGTGGTAGGAAATCATAATGAAGAAAAGAGAAATGAAACTTTCTATGTTTTTCACCACTTTTATTTGTAACTAACATTACTGCAGTTTCGTCCTATACGGACATTTTCAAACTTATACAATAAGCTCATTATATAAGTTTCTCCCTATGTTTTTTACTACTTTTATTTGTAACTAATGTTACTGTAGTTTCGTCCTATACGGACATTTTCAAACTTATACAATAAGCTTATTGTATGAATCTGTGCAAAATTTAACTTACCCTTCATATTTGTTTTATTTAAAAAAAATTGATTTCAAGGGAGAGAAAACTCAGAAATGTGCAAAACGATTAAAGAATGTTAGTATGTTATATTTCAACGTATACTTTTTTTGCAAGGAAATTATGGATCCATTTCTTCACAAGTTCCCAGTGTTTACAGTTCCAAGCAGGATTCTTTACCAAGGCAAACTATGGGCCCAAAAGGTTATTCTAAACATGGTCAAGTCACTTACGGCAATGTCCAGGTGAGTTTTTGCTGTAGTTATTACTTCATTCATAAATCAACTACATTTCAGCAATCTAGAAACAAAGATGATCTAAGGTATAGCAACTTAATGCACGCCTCTAGAGAAGGACCCAATGTTTATAGTAATTTCTCACAAAAGAGTGGCGCTTATCCTCATGGTGGTGAGTACACGAGAATTTTTTTATTTGAGGACTTGGGTAATTATTTATGAATATGCTTAGAACAATTATATAGTTTTCCAATAGTTTGCCAGAAGAAAGTTCATAAAACTAATATGTCAACATTTATTATCAGCAATATTTTCATGGCCTTCATGTATTTATTGTTTGTATTGAAATATATTCTATTCAGAGTTATTATTCAACTATCTCAAAAAATGCTGTGTACTCCCTCCAAAATATATCATGATGAAATAGAAGGCATTATCTGCAGATAATATCTTATGTCCCTCTGTTTAACTTCTCATAGTTTTCATCTTATCCAGATGTTCTTTGTTCAGATATGACAAAACAAGTACCTCAAGTGCTTAGGAGAACCCTTGGGATAATGAAGGATAACTGTTACAATAATGTATGTTTATCTATTATATCGAATTGAAAATAAAATTGAACTGAAAAAATCAAATTTGAACAAAGAATTAATGGCCCCTGTATATAAAAATGTAGGTTGTTTTAAATGTTGTGTCACCAGTTTTTACATTTTTTCATAAATTTGATAAAAAAAATTTAATTTCCTTTTTTTTGTCACATGACCTATAAAGTTTTTGTAAGTTCAAATGTACGGTCTTTTTTTTTCTGTTAAGTAGAGTTATGGAATTAAATGAGAAAAACGCATAACTGGAGTTATTAATGAGTAGCTATTTATATTGGCAAATAATTTCGTATATGTAAACATTCTAAAATAGAGGAACATAGAGACATTATATCATCAAGATAATCTCCTGTAACTCCCCTTATTATTCAAAACTTCGAATCTCAATGAAGTATCTTTAGTGAATGGTAGTTTAAACCCTGAAA
Organism: Leptinotarsa decemlineata; assembly: GCF_000500325.1. Taxonomy (NCBI): domain Eukaryota; kingdom Metazoa; phylum Arthropoda; class Insecta; order Coleoptera; family Chrysomelidae; genus Leptinotarsa; species Leptinotarsa decemlineata. The sequence continues at coordinate 17,647 of NW_019292082.1, forward strand.
TAAAAGTCATAAAGAATTTTCATATGAAATAAACCTGAAAATATGTTCAATATTGCCCATGAAAAAACAAAACTATCACCTCGTCACTTTAAAGGGTAAAACTCACTAAGTGACATTTTGAGGCAAAATGACTTTTCTCAACAAGCACACTTTTTATTGCATGTTCTACCTACAGAAAACAAAATAATCAAGTGTTAATTCCACTTAGTTTCGTAGAACTGTATTAGTAAAAATAACCAAGTGCAAATTTGTGAACAATCATCTGAGAAGCAAAACTGAAAATGCACTTGATTAGATTTACCTATACCAGCTACTTTAGCAGCCTGGCAACATAGTACATAGAAGAAATGCGTTAAGTACTTATTCAGTTTCAACTGTTGAAACACGTGTTACGATATTTTACTTGAGTGGGTTATTTCACAAGGGGAATTGTTTTTATTAAAACATTTTATTCATAGTACGGTGTAAAATGAGTGAAAGAACTCAATTAATAATCAAAAATGCCCTAGAATTATGCGAACGAGCAGAAGTGGAACAAAAAATATACGTAAGTACCTTTTACCTTCAGTTAAACTTCTTTATTAAAAGTAAAATCATATAAGTAAGAACTGATATGTTCATAATATTTATGCAATATTTGCATAATTGAGAAAATGATAATAATTGTCAATCAAGTTGAAAAGGCAAACGAAGCTTTACATAATACAGAACCGGGTAGAAATTATAGTGATGGTGATGAAGACTTTGTTGGACTAGAACCTGTAACTTGCCTTTTGTGTAAAGTAAGTAATATGGTAAATAAATGGGAGGTACAACCACATTTTCAATCTCTTGGTAATAAAGTATTTACATCTTTTACGTTTTGTCTTCAATTAAGGATCACGATATCTCCGATTCCGATGAAATAGAAGTAACATCGGTGTCAACACGCTGGAGAAAATGAAATCCATCAAACTGGCAGGCCAACATAACGAAACAATGAAGATCAATGTGTTTACCGTATAAGAACAAAAAAAAGTTTGTAATGCTAAACTTCCTAAACAAATAAATTGCACGACCTGCCCGTTCCACTGTACTAGCAATTTCACTGAACAGGAGGACCGTATAGACACTTATAAAACATACTGGGGTCTGGGAAGTAATAAGCAACGAAGAGATTTTATTATTGCAAATGTGCAATGTCTTGAGCCAAAACGTAGGAGAGTTGATGAAGATAGTGCATCTGCTCGAAGAGTGTCAAAAGTATATTATTTGGAAAATGCAAGAGGTCGTTTCAAAACTTGTGGTAATTTTTTCTGGAAAACACTTTGTATTTCAAAAGGCCCTATTGAAACTGCTATCAAGGGTAAAGATTCCGCTGGGACAGAAGAGGCATGAAAACACGCGGCAATAAGACGTCGGCAGTGGAGTGCGACTCCATGAACTCGGCTCTAGAGAATGCTAAAAAAAATGAATCGGCGTTTATTATGAATAACTGGATTAACTTTTTTAAGCGAAGTCGTTCAAGCAGAACAAGCAGAACAACCTACAGACAAATGCTGAACCAAATGTGTCGTACCAGATACATGAATTAAAATATGAGGATTTTAAGGATCTGCAAGTCTTCGCTAAGCAGCTAATGAAAAATCGAAATCTCGATGAAAATGGTGCCAGTATGCCTCAGAATATCGAAAAATTGATATCCGCGGTAAAACCCGACTATGAAAAGATATCTCTAGTGTCCTTTGACTTGAACCAGCTTATAGTCAACTGCTTCCAATAAGCAAACAGAAGAAAGAGGACATTTTAAAGCTGTGCCGCAAAGGTTTAATACCAGAAGAGGTGCACCACTGGTTGAATATCTACCACTAACTGTACCGTTTGCTGGAACCTGATGTAGAAGAAGATGAAAATAACGAATAATGAATAGTTACAATTATAGTTTCGAATTTTATCCCAAAATAGCAATAAAAGTTTTTTTTTTAATGATTTATGAGACATTATCACTTAGTGGGTAGCTTAACTAGTTGGAAAGGGTAGCACAATGAAGTATTATCGAAAAAACATCAGGAATATCAGACGCAAGTTAAAGTAGATAAGTGAAATTTATTATTCATATTTTATTAATTATCATTTATTTCAAAAATCAGTTATTGTACTTAGTGAGTTTTACTTTCAAAGTGAGGACCTGTATCATAGGTAAACAAACTTTACTTTATTCAGTAAAACTGATATACTCTTCTGAATATATGAATGACTGAACTTTAAAATTTTCATTAAATGGTCCTACTATTGTTATCTCTCAAACGGTAAGACGTACAAAGTTGGTTGGATTGGACAAACGTTTCCTATTTTGGGGAACTAGAATAATCTTTTTTCAGATCTAGAATATCAGTGATTGTTTTTGAAATATTCTCTAAATCTAGGATTGTCTTGATTTCGTTTTTTGAGTATACCACTTCCATTTGGAATGATATGAAAAACACAGAGAAACTTTCAATATTGTTTCATATTTGTTATAATCTGATATAAACCAATTTGCAATACTATGTTTCATTCATTAGATTTCATCAACCTTTTTTTAATGAAATACCTCATATCTATTGAGAATGTATTTGTGGAATATATGAAAAAGTCATCAACAATAAGCAATAAGAATTCAATGCTGGAACAACAAGTAGACTCGAACAATTTCAAAAATTTGAAATCCCCAGCAGATGGATGTTCAATCAATCGTTTGGAGCTAGGCAAAAATTTATTCTAAAATTAATGAAATCAGAAGAATAAATGAAGAATAAAGAAGTATTTATTTCAGAAATTGGTTACCTTGTATACAATACATGAAAACATATTCAATAATTTCAAAAATAATATTTATTAGTTTTACTGTTGTGTTCTATTATTGTACAAATTATATTTACTAGTTCTACTGAGTAGTACAAATCCTATTTTATACTCGAACAATTCAAATATTTCTCAATTAAAAATAACATACAAAACATAAATTTATAATAAAAGGTAAAACTGGAACCTCTGGCCTAGAATTGGCGTCATCATCTTCTGAAGACGCTGATTCGGTTGATTAAACGCGGGTCGAGAAGATAATTGCATTTCTGATGATTCGGAAAAGTGCTTGTTTTGGATAAATTTGTAACATTATTTAAAATAATTGGATTGTTACTTTTATATATTTTTAGATTTTTTTTTAAGATATTCAGTGATGAGTAATTCTATACGTCATCTAATTTAGAAGCCTTTAAAAAATATTGAATTCATATTCCTTTTGAGATATGTTCTGACAATATAATAATTGCCATCATAGCGAATATAGTGTTCATGGATAGGTGACTATTTGCTTGAAATAAGAAGGAGACAAATTATTTATTTTTCATGAATAAATATCACTGTGAAGTACAGCAATCTTTGCAATACATTGAATTCATATTCCTTTTGAGATATGTTCTGACAATATAATAATTGCCATCATTGCGAATATAGTGTTCATGGATAGGTGACTATTTGCTTGAAATAAGTAGGAGACAAATTATTTATTTCTCATGAATAAATATCACTGTGAAGTACAGCAATCTTTGCAATACAAGCAGCCACTGTAGGTCACCGTAAAGTCTCCTTTGGGTTCTTCTGACCACAAACTCATTTTAGTGTTGGGTGAATTACCGATAAATGTTGGGGAACAATCTAAGCCTCGCAAAGTTTTGCACTATAGATCTGACAAAATTGGTAAGGCTTTCGCAGCTGAGGTTTTTAGTGTTACTATTTTTCGGGTTCGAAAGTCGTGGATTTTTTGAATTTCTTCCTGATGTTTCACTGGCGCGAGTGGCTAGCTTCTGCAGAGGTTTAAACATCCTGGATTAATATCCGATGACTGAATATTATTGTTTCGTGACGCGTATTTATGCTGTGTCAGGTTGTTTGGAGTGCTACTACCTGTACTTGGATTAGGTAATTTGTCAGTAACATTCATTGACTCTTTTCTACCTGCTGTCCTGCTGTTTGCTATCCTTGAACTTCTCAGAATGGGAGTCCATATTCGATTGAGATTCACCGCTTCTTTTTTTCTGTTGAAATTATCCGTGTGTTTGTGGATCTCTGTTGCCTCCCGTACCAGTTGGCTATAGTATCCTTGGTTGGGGGCAATGAGTTCTGTGTTCTCAAACTGAATCCTGTGGTTTTCTTCACTGAGTGGGTGTTCTGCCACATCCGACTTGTCCGTTTCACCAATCTGCAGTTTCTTCCATGCTCCTTCAGCTTTGTTCTCACAAATATTTTGGTGGTTCTGATATATACCTCTTCACAAGTGCATGGTATGCCATAGACCCTTGCTGCTGATAGTGGATCCCTTTTGTCTTTTACCGATCTTAGGCTTTGTTGTATCTTCCACAAACACACAGATACTTTCAAGAGAAAAGAAGAAGTGGTGAACCTCAACAGAATATGGAAACCCATTCTGAGAAGTTCAGGGATAGCAAACAGCATGTAGAAAAGAGTCAATGAATGTTACCTAATCCAGGTCAGGTAGTAGCACTCTCAAACTACCTGACACAACGTAAATACGCGTTAAGAAACCTTTTTATATTTTTATATATTTTGTATACAAAAAAAATTCATATCACCCTGTATCTTGAGACTATCGCCCTTTGGTAGTGTTGTAGTACTTCTCTCTCACTCTAGTAAGGCATTGAGTTTGTAACCCCGAGGAACTCCCTGTTTAATTCCTAAACATATGACTGCACCCCCAGTACATTATTTTCTTTGTTCTATCTGGTATTTAGAACTTATGTGATGGAATTGGCCCTTAATTTGATGAAAATCGATAATGTATTCAAGTCATGTATTCAGAGAGATTTTCACTGGACGGTTTACAAAACTGGACGTTTTTCAATAATAAAATCATGCTGATTTGAGGGAAGTTCATTTATAGTGAAATGGATAAGATTGAGTTTGAGTAGCATATTCACTAGTATAATTTTTTTTAAAAATCTGGGCAATGAAGACAGATTTTAATTGCCTAGTAAATACTCAGTTTTCTAAGAACATATGAGTCAGAGCAAAATTCATGCAAATATTTTTTCAGATTATTAGAGAATTAGTCTAATATTAGAGTTATGGCAGTTTCGATCGATGAAATTGAAATCATTTTCCTTTCGTTCACTGAAATGTCTAAAAAAATTGTTAAAATTATTGGTAACTTCAAAGTTTTCCTTATCTTTTTAGTAGATTCATTAATCTTTTTCTCAATGCTATATATATATACAATCCAAATAGTTTATTTTCTGCTCTACCAATCTCAAAATCAAAATGCTTGATTTGTTTTGCCTCTGTAAATCTCTATAGGCTTTAGTTACTCCTTTGAAAATGTATTTGTAATCATCGTTTTTGGCAAGGTCTGAGTACAAAAAAGGCTTTTTGAGGTGATACAGCCCAGAAGTTAGAGGTGCAGAGTTAGTTTTATTTAGTTGCTGAAATTTTTTCAGAGGAAATACATTTCAATATATTATTAATGAATCTCATCAGAAATGTTTTGTTGTACACAGGGTGTCCCTGGACTTCCTCTTTTCCTCTCGGGAATGTATAGATGGGGTCAAAATATCACCAGTACTTCATATAACTTTTTTTCCTAAAAGTCTTCGTAACCAAGTTACGGGCCCTCGAAGTTACAAAATGAAAAATGTTTTTCTTTGATAACTTTTCAAGTGAATATTCAAAATCATCCAAATTTTGGTAATTGACTAAACAAATGAATTC
>NW_019292082.1:24153-51051 GCF_000500325.1 Leptinotarsa decemlineata
AAAGAAAAACATTTTTCATTTTGTAACTTCGAGGGAAAGTTACTTGGTAACGAAAGATTTTAGGAAAAAAAGTTATATGAAGTACTGGTGATATTTTGACCCCATCTATACATTCCCGAGAGGAAAAGAGGAAGTCCAGGGACACCCTGTATATCATGGCAATTCTCATTACCAAGAAGTCGTTTTTAATTCAAAGTACAGAAGGGCCTCGTTAATCCGGAGAGGCAAAAACAATACCCTGTCCGGATTATCGAGGCACCCGGATTATAGTATGCCATATTTAATGGTAATAAAACACATGTTTAACCTTAGTTTCTTTAATCAATTTTTAAATTAACGCATAAAGACAAAAATGTACATGTTTAAAATTACAATCATTCAAGAAAAAAGTAAGGTAAAATAAAATATTAGTTAATTCTTCTTAAAAAAGTCTGTAATACTCCTCTGTTTATAATTTTCGCACTTCATTGCAAAAGCCCGGACTCTAAGTCGACGGAGAAACATCACTTCGTGGCTATCAAATTCGTTATCATCAGCCCATTTTTAAGCAGTGTTTAAAGCTTCTACTGCCTCTGAATTACCAACTTTTCTGGAGGCGAGAACTTCAACACTACTGGCGCTCGCACAATCTCATCAGTTAACACTTAATAATATCTTTGTAACTCATTTTCGGCACCACCAGCAGCCCATTCTTAAGCTTCTGCCTCACTTATTTGAGAATCATTGTGTCCTCTCAAACTATTAAAAAGATGGGCTAAAGGAACATCATCTTCTGGTTCGTCATATCAGTGAGAAATCCAGGGTGCAAATTCTTTCATAATTTGTTAATTAGCGATGCCTTAACATTGACTCAGCAATTAGCCAGAAGAAAAACCGTGTCCTTTAAAGTTTTCGATTTTAATGTGTCCATGAGGTTCTCAGAACATAATGCAAGACAGTTAACCAAAAGGGATTTTCGGTTATTTAACTTAATATTTTGTATAACGTTCTGATCCATCGGTTGTATACACGCTGTGGTGTTAGGTGGCAGGAATATTGCAAAAATGTTACCGTCTTCGTAGGCAAATTCATCTGCTGATGGATGCCCAGGACAATTATCCAACAACAGTGCCTGAGGAGGCAAATTAACAGACAAAAGATGGCGACGGACCGCGGGAACGAATTCCGTTTTAAACCACTCAAGAAACAAGTCTTTCGTAACACAAGCATTTTTTTTGTGCACGATAACAAACAGGAAAGACGTGTTGATTTAAATTTCCGCCAGTATAAACCAGATTCGTCAGCATTGTAAACCTGTGCCGCTGTTAAATTTTTGTCTCTAATATTTTGCTGTAACTCTAGTTGGAATGGTCCGATAGTGGCTTCATCATTTGACAGTTTTTCACCGACCATTTTTAAAAGTCTTATTCCGTGGCGTTTTTTAAAATTTGTCTAACCATCCCCGGCTTGCATTGAACCCGATATTTGAGTTTTTAATCTGGCGATGAAAAATACGAGCTTTCTCCAAAATCATATCACCACTTACAGGAGCATGCAATCGCCTTTGTTGCAAAAACCACGTAAACAAGGCATCTTCTAAAACAGTATTTTCCGATTTCTGTTTGTTGTACACCGGGACCACGTTCTGTAAGACTAACAAACTTTAAGATTTTGTCTTTGTTTTTCTTTATGTTGCCTACGGTTTAACCGACTCGCCCGCGAAACCCATTGCCCGGCCGGATTACAGCGATCGCACCGAACAAGCGGGAGTCCGGATTACCGAGGCCCTAATATATTCCCATTGGAAAAACATCAAAATTGGCCTGTGGAGTTGGATATCTCCATCATGAGAAATAGGAACTACAGGTACTTGAGCTTAGTGACCTTATAAATGAAGATCTTTGACTTCCATCGTAAAGTCTTCATGTTCATCAATGAAAATGTTGTCAATTCACGTATTAGAGGTGGAAGTAATGCAGATTGCTTACGATATTGTATTTTTCAATTATACTACACTAGTAAAACCTGTCGAAAATTCAACTTTGACACTGCATTCGAAAAGTTGTGTTAAAATGACCTCTTATATTTATTTTATAGTCTTACAAAATATTTCAAATTGCCTATTGAGTAGCTTCACAAATAGCTTAAAATGAATTTCATTAGTTCCAAATTCCATTGTCTAATATGATTCTACTATAATTCGAAATCTATGAAGGAACAAATAACATTAAAATGAATATCAATTATAATAAGCAATAAACCGTGAAATGAAAATATAATGAAACGAATATAAAAGATACAAAATGAAAATGACCTCAGAGTAAAAAGGAATAAAAATAAGCAAAAAATAAATTTAAAAAGATTTCAAACCAAGTTACTTTACGACGTTTCGATTGTTAGTAACCACAATCGTCTTCAGGTGATGACTGGGCTATTCCTCTGAGAGATGACTATTCATACATAATTCGACTGCTTTCACTTAACCCCTCTTTTCTCTCTCTGCTTACCGGTTTTGCTGGAGTTGACCGTTTGGCGAGAGTTGACCGCCAATCATTCGTTATTCAATTACATGAAACACTTATTGCTTCTTCAGCACCAATCAGGAACATTACAAGATGGAGTACTCAATTTATTCATGACATAACGACTTTATGTCACAAACGAGTTGAATCTACTCATGTTATCGATGAAAGTACGTAATGACATTCATTCGCTTATTTGATTCAATCCCAGCCATAGGAATCTTGAAAGCGGTATATTTTTGGGAAAGAAAGGTATAAGCTTTTTACTTTTCTATCTTTATAAAAGAAAAAGTAATCTCCCAAAGAAAGGAAGTAAGCAATTAATTCTGAAATGAACTATTTACAAAGATGTGTAGGTCATGCAAAGAAGTAACATTTAGACACATACTAGAAGAAAAATCTCTCTTGAAACAACTACTTTCACATAAACATTAAATTACACGAAAGAAAGAATACTTTCGAAACAACTACTTTTATATGAACATTGAATTATACAAAAAAACACTTTTTCTTTTGGGATAGAAGTAGAAAGCCAAAACGTCTCTTCTCCAAAAATGAATCTACGACAAATATACCTCTTTCAATAAAAATATTACTTTGATCTGCTGTGCTCTTAATCCCCAACATTGAGTACTCACATTACTACAGTCAAATTTGAAAAATTTTGCTGCCGTTTTTTTACTCTTCTGCAGAAACTTGAACGGTAAATATTATTTTTCAATTCAGTTATACAAATAGAAATATTTATTTCACGTAAACAATTAGACATGTATACATTCGTTCAGATAGTGATATGGATCGTATAAGATAAATAAAGTAAAATAGTGTTAAATACGCTTCACATGATGAACATACAAGTAACAAGGTACATAACATAAAGACAAGAAGTATGAACATGTTAAAACCAACTACTCACATGCACATGTAACTACATGATCCAGATAATCATCTAAGGAGTAAAAACAGTTCTGTGTTGAAATTTACGGATCTTAGTTTTAAATGATGCACAAGACATATTTGTCATCTTTGAATTGTTGTGGCAAGACATTATACAATTTTATGTCCAGAAATCTATAGGAGTTCTGAATTTTTGTAAGTCTGAATAATGGAGGGCAGAGATCACTTTTTTTGCTTGTATTATAAGAGTGAGTGTAATAGTGAATTCTTTGACATATGTTTTTTTTACGTAAACAAGGCACTCCATAATGTAGCAACATTATAATGGCAGGATGCCTAATTTCCTGAACAGTATTTTACAGTGATCATCATATTTACTGGATGTTATTATTCGAATGACTTTTTTGCGCTATGAATATTTTGTGACCTGTGTGGCAGTGACCTGTATTTCCCCAGATTATCATCAGATTATCATCAGGCATACATCATTATGCTATGGAACATAGCAAAATATGCCATTCTTAGATGGTCTGTATCCACATTCAGCTTTAGTTGCCTGAGAGCATATGTAGCTTTCCAGTGGCGTAGCGTAGGTACAGGTTAAATTTTAAATGAAAAGTTTATTTGTTTTATAATCATGTTTATTAATATAAAAATTCTTACTTCAACCATTGATATTAACAGGTACATAGGTATTATTCAATCGACATGATTAAATAATAAGCGAATTGAATATAAAACGAAAATCAATTTTCAATTAGAACTAAGATGATACTATTAAGTAATATTTATATCTTTGTGAAAATGTTGGGTTTTCATTTTTAAAGGGATTTGTTTCTAATGCACATATTGGCAACAGCGCCTATATCAAGTTGAAATAATTTATACGTACCTAGATATTCTACTTTAAAAAAAGAAAATTATCTTCATAAATCAACAATTAAGGCAAAATATAAATCATAGTTCAATACCACCTCCACAAGCCACATAAACAACAGTTGTTTTGTTATTTATTTATATAGAGGGAGATGGGTTAGGTACACAAAATGTCATATGTCACAGAATGTCTCTGAACTCTGAACATAAGTAAACAGAACAGCACGCCTCTGAAATATGTCATCTTTGTTTGTTTCATACAGGTAACAGATTCACTGTCCTTTATTAGCATAACCAATGTTGCCAAATGGTGAAATAGAAACGAATCCCTTAACGAATGCATTATTTCATTCCTCTTTTTTAAGTATTTAAATAATTTTTTAGAGAAAAAGGTTGAAATGATAAGTTTAAAATGCGTTGTTTTAGAGCTCTTTCAATGAAAACCACTTGATTTTCGTCAGGAGGAACATTCCCCATTGTCAAAGCATCACGTATTTTTTTACAGAGACAAAATAAACAATATTGAACTCAATATATATGTAATAGAAGTCATTCTCGCTGATTATAAGTCATAAACAATGCAAGCACAAAATAAAATACGAGAAATCTCCGCAAGTCAGTATAGACGGTGTTACCATTCGCTACAAAATATCATTCAAAGAAAGGGATTCCTCGAATTCGTCACAGAACAAGTAATGAAAAATTCGGTGCTCTTTTCAATCGGTCCGAATTTATAGTTGCGACAAAATATGAAATGGTTCAAATATTTACAAAATATGTATATTTTATTATTTACTGTGAAATTTTGCCGCCCCTAAAAAGTGCCGCTCGGGGCGGGCCGCCCCGTATTACGCTGCGCCACTGTAGCTTTCACTTGGGTTGCACTCCTATTTTAAAGTGGTGCAGGTGCATCCCATTCTGAAACTGTTATTTTCTTGATGAGACGAGCTAATCCCCATCACTGAGATAGAAGCAAATATCAAGTTTAGAATCAAACTTGTTTCTACCATTTTTGATGATGTCATGCACCGATACTAGTTTATTCCCATTACTAGCGGATGTATATGCAGGGAGAGTAATTTTATTTGATAAATCATGAGTATATATTTTTTATGTGAAAATCTCTTCTGTAAGCTATTTAGTATTTGAGATATTCTCAAGTAGTATAATTAGGTGGAATATAACTTTTGGGAATTAATTTTTGTTAATAATTTTTTTTCAGATGATCTACCTCCTCCACCCCCACCTATAGATATGTCTACAGGTCTTCCAGACTATACTATATGTACGGTAAACACTAACTTACCCCCTCCTCCTGAAGATTTGCTGCCTCCACCTTCACCTGTCAGTTCAAGTTACAGTGAACTGAGAAGAGCTATTCGACCAGTACAGGACTATTCTAATTACAGTGTAGGACCTCAGGTGAACATTACACATTTTTCTATTATTCACTGCCAGTGACATTGATTGTAAGAATTGAAAGAAACAGAATCTTGGTACAATTGATTTTCTAATAATAGTTATAATTATAACAAACTTGATATCAATATTTATGCTTATCTAATCATAATTTTAAATTTTCCATAAATAATATGGAAAATTTGTCCATGTAGATATCATTAATTTTTTCATTGTTTTTTGTTCTCGAAAACTTGATGGTTTTAGGTCATATTTGACTTGTACCAAGATTCCTTAGGATGGTAGCCAGCTTTGTTTTTTGATACCTGTAGAGTAGCATTAACTTTGCTTCTAGAACATCTACTTTTCGATTGCTGTCTTTAACAAAGGTGGTGCCTGTGTGCTTTTAGCTAGTGCTTTACATAAGTAGCACAATAATATTAGATTTCAAAATCTCAATATTTTTGTCAGTTATATTTTAATATATCAGAATATCTTGTACATAATGGACGAACACTTATTTATGTTAACAGTGAGAAAGATAATAACCAAAGTTAAAACAACTCTAAAAATGATCAATAAGTAGGAAAAATTATTCTTGGAGGAATATATTTCCTATTTTCAAAAAATCTGTAATATTTTTATTTTTTACTCGTTGATGGACCTGAAGTACTACTGACAAGAAACTGACACACATAAGCACTGGAACAAAATATTTTTTATTATACCAATACATAGGCGTAGTAAGTAAAATTTTATTCCAAAGGTACAAATGTCATCAAATAACTCCCGAAATGCTCAAAAACGTCAGACGGCGTTTCGAGAATAACTACTCATTTATGGTAGTTCATGGCGAACACTTTGAGGATCTACTGTGGATTAATGTAGTTTGGGATGATTGGATTTGAATTTATGCAAAGTTTTCCATTTTTCTTTTCAAAAGCTTTTATTCAACTTGCTCCTGGATAGTTAGTATGTATGTATGTCTGGAACAAATCTTGCAGCTGACTTTTGACCCACTTCTAGTTGTCCGATCAACTTGAACCGAGACTTGAACTTTGGTAGGTGTTCATCATTGCGTTGACAATGCATTATGGAAATTTTGTTGGAAAAAAACAATAAAATGGCAGGTCCAGGATGGTGGATAATATTTCAGCATGACTAAAACGAATTGAATAAATTGAATGAAAGGCTTTTAAATGAGATGAAAAGAAAAAGAAAAACTTGCCAAGAGTAAAAAGTAGGTATTTTTGCGCGGTAACATTTTGATTCTGTTACACATAGAATAACCTACGTCACACATAAAAAAAAATTTTTTTTTGGCGCATTTGTGTAAAACTTATTTTATCAATTTAATTAATTCTTTTTAGTCATACTGGAAACTTGTAAAACACCCATATGCCAATTCTGAATCGAATCAAACTACAGTTACAAATATCGTCCGCCGGAACAGTTTTTTCTCGCACTAGGGCGCCAAAATAAAAAGTAAGGTAGCGAAAACTGACATGGCCGAGTTCCTTATGAAATTCCTTTTCAAGGATGTCTCATACTTACTACATTCCCTATTCAAATTGTTTGGTAGATAGTAACTGAGGGATGGGGGAAGAGGTATGACAGTTGAGGTTATGATAGAAAGATGTCCTCCTTGGATTACAAATCGACGTGTTTTTGCATTATTTTCAGAAAACATGTGTCTTGAAGATATTCAATCTGTTTCGATATATAATTCCTTGTAGATGGTGTGCATGAGATAATATTGAAATGAAAGATAAACGTGCATTTATAGTGAATTCTTGATGGAATTTATTAGTTTGCTATCAGAAGTCAATAATTAACATTTATTGATTACAAATGAGAAAATTTACCTGATTTTTTTGTAGATTCACAAGAAGTGCATGAAAATTCTTACAGCTTTCTGAGAGCGGTGAATGTGTGAAATCGGTAATCGACATTAGATATTTAGATGTTCATTTTACAGGGACACTGTTTTCCTAATAAAAAAGTTGTAAAGAAGTGTAGTTCGATGCATACTTCTGACAAACATTACTCCCATAGGGAACATTTACTTTGCTTGTGATATTTAGGTTCTCTATCAAGTGAACACTTTTTTTTTTTGGTAGGATCATGTGCGTGGAAAGATGTCTTTCTATCCAATTTGACATACAACAAATCAATTAATACATTTTCAGACTAGTTGTGATACATTTACTTGGTATTTTTACATTTTTCTTCATGAGAAACTTTGTTGGTGTTTAGCTTTTCATAACTTGTTTTGTTGAACGTTATCGAAATATAATTTCACATTTCTTTGAAGGTGAACAAAATGTTTCTTGGTTTTATAAGAATGCCAACTTTTGAAAAAAAAACATGTTGGAACTTGACATGAAAATAATTAGGAAATTAGGCATTACAATACTCACATTGATGTGTGTTGTATCATATTTTCCAATATCTTATGTTAGAGAGGTGCTACATTAGTTGAAGTACAAATAGTTGTTTTTCTCATGCTGCAAATCACTAGAATAGAGAAGGTAAAAGTATCTATATAGCCTAATAGCATAACACCCATGTCTAAAGAAACTAAAATTCAAATTTAAAATAGTCATATTTTTAAATGGCTATAATATGTGAAATCTAATATTATTGTGCTATATTCAGAAAAGTTATGTATCTATCTAAATTTTGCTTTCGTTTGTTTACTAATCAGTATGGAGACAACGATTCATTGTATGGATTTTATCCCACTTCAGAGGTAAATATTTTTTTGGCTTTTTAATTTTTTTTTAAGCTTACATTTTTCTATTTATATAAAATTCTTATTTTAGTACTATTACCTTCAAAATCATAGCAGGTAATAAAATCAGTTTTTATGCTATGTGTTATTTTGTCTGAAAAATGAAGAAATTGGTTCTAATAGTTGTTCAAAAATAGCACTTTTCTGGTGGTAATTGGAGTAGTGAACTTTTCAAAAAAATTAAAAATTATTGTCTACCCTTAATTGTATGATTGTTGCAATTTTCATAGAAATATTAAATAAAAGTAAAATATTTTTTTAAATAGTTTTCATTTCAACTTCAGAATTCATTTCATTATCAAAATGTTATTTTTGAGATCGAAGGAAACTGCAATGGGCATCAAATCTACAATATTTTGAATAGTAAGTTAGCTTGCATACCTGTGTAATTAAATCATATGTGGATTGTGGTGAAGGTGTGAATTTTAATAATCATTGTTTTCTTTCATGAATGCTTGCAAAAACAAGGGAAATTTTTCAATATATGGTCAAATTGTGTTACTGAAAACTCAGAAAATAGATTCCACATCTAATCTATCCTCTTATTTTGATTCATACAAATGAGATTTCTATTTCACAGTAAATCACAATTCCTTTTATTCTCCTAATAATTCAATTTTGGTCCGAGAGTTCAGTTTTTAAAATTCAGATTTTTGATTGGATTGATAATTGCAGATTGTTTTGATCAATTTTTTTGTCAATTTCAGTTTTGCGTTTGTATTTAACAAAACATATTTCCTTATATAAATCATTACATTAAACTAGCCTGAGCATTTTTTAATTTATTTATTTTAGAGACTTGATTAAATTGAATAAGTCTTCAAGTAAATCCAGTTACGTTTGTGTTTAATACAAAGAAAACTCTTGGTATTTATCAAGCTTTCGAAAGTGTTTACTATCTTCTTTAGAACACTTTAATGAAATGAATAAAAACACTTTTGTCTAATTACCAGTAGTTGATTTTATTTATACGACCAGGTCCTGGTTTAACCCCATTATCAAGTGTAAAACTAAAATGTGAAATTTGAAAACACTGAAGGTTGTAGGGGTTGTTAAACTTATAAATTCAAGAGTGGAGACCTACATAAATCGAGTTGTTCGTTTAGGGGTATATATTTCTGGTTTTTAATTGATTTGTTAATTTCCATGGCTTCCAACAAATTCATTTTCTTCCCTTTATTACATATGTGTAAGATTTAGAGGTTATCTTTATTTACCTTTTGTTTTGATTCTTGAACATGTTCCAAACGTACGTGTTCACGGAGCCTTACGCCAAAATTTATACCAGTTTGGCCTGTATATACTGCAGAGCATTATTTATTCTAGAAGCTTTTTACTAACACCGTAGCTTAATCGATAGTAATGTAGAATAATGTAATGTAGTAAAATTAATCAGTGGTAGTAATTAAAAAGAAAATGTGGAAAATTTTTAATTATATACATGTATAGTGTTATTAACTTTCATTAGGTAAAGGGTCAGTGACTGTAGACGTTATATAAATTCATGTGCTTTATCAGCACATGTTAACACCAGCATGATCATCGAATGAATTACAATAAGATCCAAATTTTGGATGTCGGGAATAACTTGTATAGAAATGGTACGTATAAATGGTGAAGAAAATTCAATGAACAAACGCACTGATGTGAATAACCTCAGTCAAGTATACACATATTGAGTTGTTACAAAAGTTTTGTCCGTTTTAATGTGTTTTGCAGCTCCATATCTCAATAAATATTCATTCTATTGTGTTGTATGTACTGATCGATGGAGATATTTATACTCTATACATTGATGTTGTTCTTTTTTTTTTAGATTTTAATTTTTTGCCTTTTTCGAGCTTATTACTATATGTTGTTGTTGAGCGATTTTCTGTCAATTTATCTCTACGAATTCAAATTGAACCAAAGCGCTGCCGAAACAGCCCGAAAAATTAACTAAGCATTCGGCAATGATACTGTTAATGAACGCATTGTTCGAAGTTCATTTGCGAATTTTCATTACGAATATTTTAGCCTGGAAGATGAGCCCCGAAGTGGTCGACCTATAGTAATCCATGTGGAGACCTATTAGGAACGGTGCAAGGGATGGCGGAAGAACTGGGAGTCAGCTCCCAGACATTAGAAATGTCAAAAAGCTCAAAAAGTGAGTGCCCCACGATATGAAGGATTGACAGAAATTGTCACGTGTCTCGTTCAGCTCTTAGGTTTTGCGCAACCAAAACTATCCGTTTTTGTATCAGATTATGTGGTGAAAAGTGGATCCTCTACAATAACAGGAGATGTTCAGGACAGTGGTTGGACATCGATGAGCCAACCAGGCACTTCCCAAAGGTGAAAACCCACCGGTTTCTGTATAATGATCAGCGGCTGGTGTGATGCACTACAACTTTCTGCAACAGGGCCTATTGTGAGGAAATCGACGCAATGTACCGTAAATTGCGCCAACAGCAGCTAGCACTGGTCAGTAGAAGAGGTCCGATCCAGCTCGCAACTCAGTGTCCGAAAATTAAAAGAATTGAGCGCCGAAATTCGGCCTTACCCACCATCTATTCAAGCACTTCCATAATTTTCTCACCTGTTACATCTTCGCCAATCAGGGCCAAGCAAAAACTGTCTTCGTCGACTTCATCTAATCCCGAGCATGCAATTTTCATACTGACGGAATTAATTGACTTGTGTTATGTTGGCGAAAGTGCACTGATTCAAATGGCGCTCATTTCAATTAAATTGAATAAGTATTTACTAATATTATTACAGTTTGAAGTGGACTCATAAAAACAGACAACACTTTTGAAACAACGTAATTTTTATTAAATCATGAAAAAGTATCATTATATCGTCATTATCATTATTGTTTTTGTCACTGTCACCTTGTCAAATTCGTTTCATTTTAATTCAATTCAATTAATGTTTTTTTCTGTTAGTTTGTAACGAATTTTGTACAATTCTCACGTTAGTAAGTATTCGTTTTATTATACAATTATTATTTTGTATTGTATAATATCATATATTACAGTTGTCCTGAAGAAGACAGTAAGTTAACACTGTTGAAAGCTTGAGTTTTCTTTACATTGAGCCCAAACGTTACCGTCTGCAACCTATACTTTTTTATGCCATCATTACTTTTTTGCATACTTTGAATTAGAGATAAAAATGTTTAAAATATACCCCATCTATCAATTCTATTCATCATAGTTTTTCTTAAAATTATATTACAAACAAATTTTTCGTATCATTTTGATACCGAGACAATTGCATTCCAGTATTCACCCTGTGACGAAAACCTTACCCTTGAGTCTTGGCGATTCCTAAGCCATACAGGTCATTTCTGTGTTATTTATTAATCTGATAATGTTATCATTCAGTATTTTGAAGGTAAAAATATGCAAAACTTCTAAAACGTGCTTCCCTGCTTGGTACATCGAATTATGCATGTGAAGCTTCCTCTAAAATCACTCCGTCCATTGACGAAAACCGTATTTGGTAGTTTGGTAGTTTTCGAGTTTATCACGTTCAGAGAGACAGATGATTTCATTTTGTCACATGATGTCAACTTACAAAGATAAAAATTTTGATTCACGTCCACGTAAATTTTGATTCACGTCCACGTATTTTTCATTTAATAACTAAAAAACCATAAGGGTATGAATATTTTCATGCCAAATATTTCACACATTGAATTGCTGAAATTTCAGAGGTTTCATTCACATGGGTATTTTATTCTGTATACTGTAAAATACTTAGGGTATCAACTGGACTGCAATCTCACATTTGAAGAATATTTTCGATACATACATAAGAAAATTTCGAAAAAACTATATTTTTACTCTAGAATTTCAAAGCATCTGTCTTTAAACACAAAGATATTAGTCTATAAAACAATTATACAACCACACTTTGATTATTGAGCTTCGATTTTATACTCTTTCAATTTGAACAAACAGGCACAACTACAAAAACTACAAAATAGAGGAATGAGAATTATATTGAGAGGAAACCAATATACTCCCATAATTACAATGTCAACAACCCTAAATTGGCTTTCGGCATCCCAGAAACTTTTATACCAGACAATGATATTTGTGCATAAAATTGTTAGTGATTTAACTGGAACATATTTTAAAAAATCTATTTGTTTTAATTATGATATTCACAAATATTGCACAAGACATAATCTTGACATACATAGAACTAATACCAAAATCAGTATGAACTCAGTATATGTCAAAGGTTTTGATACATACAACAAATTGCCTCATTCAATTAAATCAGCTTCAACTTTGAAAATGTTCAAAACTGATCTTCTGCATCATATTTATAACAAATGTAACTGAAGGTATTACTAATAAGATCATAAGTCATGAGTTTTGGAATATTAATCAATTATTTGTTAGTTATAATTTTGTTTTTGTATGTTAGGAATGTATCCTACTTACCAAATAAATGTTATTATTCTCATAGGTATTGGCCACTATCTATGAGATCTTTCAATTTCCTTACCAATAGTTCACTTTTCAAATTTTCACCTATTTGTTTGGAACTGAAAAATATTACCTATCTTTTCAGTTGCTTTGAAAATGAAATAGTTCTGTGAACTGTACTGAGAATTGTCTTGTAACCTAAAACGGATAAGGTGAGGTAGGCCAAGTACATGTTATGTACAGCCGCTAATGCTGTTATGTATTATTTTTTCTCTGGATACCTCCGAATTCCTTGTCATCAATTCCTCAGTTGTTTATATCTTAACCTTGAAAATTATTAGCGTTATTAACAAAAAGGTTTGTAAAAAGTGACCAACGGACTTGTCCAGTTAAAACAGGCTTAGTAACGGACCATCAAAATGCTTGAACTTGCTTTCTCTTTTCACTGGGGTATGTACAGAAGGAAAACTTCCAACAATAATAATTTACCATTTTCTAAATTCAAAATTTATAATTGTTTTGGTCAAATCTGTGTTATTGTACAATTTTCACAAGTAGTATTTTTGTAATATTAACGCTGATTGCTGCTAATTGTTCCACTCATTTGAACAACAACCCATTGGTGTAAAAGTATTGTCTAGGATGTTTTAGAGATATTTTCAAATTGCAATAAATTCTAGGGTAAACACTAAAAGTTGCTAAAAGTGATAATAGTCGCTTGTATAGAATTAAAGTTCACTTGAACATTGAAAGTTTTCATGAAATCGTGAAAAACCCAAAAAATTTGTTATGAATTATAGGCATCTTCATCGTATGAATCCATCTATGAACCCATAAACCCCCGTCCGCCCAGTCAGATGTCTTCTAGATCAAATTATTCATTGTATGCTCCTTATGTGAGCGGAAATAGTAGTACTATGACGGGCCCCAGTCAGTCAGTGAGCAGGATTGGACAAAATAAAGAACAAGAAGTAGACAGTTTGACTGATCTCCTGGTGCAGGGAATGAGCAGAAGGGAGGACGATTCTGACCAGGACGATGTATACGGAACCTGTGTTAAGTGCGGGGAAAAGGTGAGAGTTTACTTTTTACTGTGATCTTAGTTCATGGAAAGCATTATCAAATTCATTAAAATATGAAATTAAAATTGGAAAATAAAGATTATCAATACCATTACAATACAATATATGAAAAAAATCAAAATTATGTAAAGAATATACACTCCAAAGAATCATAAAATTATTATGTATTTTCTTTATTTTAATTTTTTTTGGTCAACTGCTTTTGGCCAACAAGCCTGGTGTTCTGGGTAGGCAATGTTAATGACTCCTCCAGCCATTTGCAGTCCGTTAGCCATGTAGCGTTGCAGAATCATCCCAACTTCAACTAGATAAATTCTCTGGTGAAAAATATATGGTCGAGGTAGGGTTCAGACTCTCGACATTACGTTGGTGAGTCGGGCGCACTATCGCTGTGCCTATTCCCCGCAGTATTTTTTATTATTATTTATGATGTGAAAAATTACCTCTTAGGTTTCTTTTTAATTAGTATTGGCAGCATTATTTTCAACAATTTTTTTTTCTAAGCTCCCAGCAGTTGTATCAAGATGGAGAAGTAGGAGGCCAAAAACTTTCTTTCCTAAAAATTAACCTCTCCTAAAAATATACTCTTTCAATTTAATGTATTTTATTATATAAATTAATTCCATCATGAAAAATACATTTTTGACCAAATTTACTTTTGTGTTAGTTGATGTCATGATAGAAAAATGTCCCTTTTGAATTGAAGTTCGACCTATTTTTGGATTTTTTTTTCAACAATTTTGCCTTAAAGATATTCAATCTATTTACTTTTCGCCGCACACTGTATAATCTCATTCATTATTTTGATATTTTATGTTTTAGATTATTGGTGAAAATAGTGGCTGCACAGCTATGGATCAACTCTATCACACGAGATGTTTCACTTGTCATCATTGTGCTATAAATCTTCAAGGAAAACCTTTTTATGCCATTGGTGGTAAACCTCACTGTGAAGAAGACTACTTGGTGTGAAGAGAATTGTTTTTATAAAATTACCTTTACTGATAGTTTTATTTTTTCTTTCAGAATACATTAGAGAAATGTTGCGTTTGTCATAGTCCAATTTTACACAGAATTTTGAGGGCTACTGGGAAGCCATACCATCCTAAATGTTTCTGTTGTGTTGTTTGCGGGAAAAGTTTGGATGGCATTCCTTTCACTGTCGATGCTACTAATCGTGTGCACTGTATAGAAGACTTTCATAAGTAAGTTAGTTCGATCATTTAATATTTTACCATACTTCACTACTTATTTTCAGTAAATTTGCCCCAAAGTGTTGGGTTTGTAAGAAGCCTATAATGCCTCAACCAGGGGAAGAAGAAACTGTGAGAGTGGTAGCGATGGACCATAGCTTCCACATACAATGTTACAAATGCGAGGTAATCCAAGTGATGTATTTTCTTTGTACCATCTGAATTGACATAGAAGTAGGTTGTAAATTTGTGTGTCACACTGATTTTAGTACTAGTTTCTCGTCAGTTCTGGGTGGATCATCTCAAACAGAGTGACTCTTTGATTATGTCGAACAAACAAATGTCTTCTAACTAGTCGTATGGTCTGCCTGCAGTTGGTTCACACCTATTCAGACTTGACCAAATTAATCCCACTTCTCAACAAATTTTTATTTGGTGAGTGATTTTTCTGATCAGCTGGCAAGAACGGTCAAATGCTGAAAACCTAATCTGATCCATGGCGAAGCAGGTACAGAGTATGTGCTCTGCTACAAGGGCCCGATTTCCTTGTGAAGAATAACTCACTCAGAAGTTGACAGATCACGGTAAATTTTCCAAAATCCAATGAGGACCTGATCGTCAGTCAGTCTGCAACAACTAGGTCAAATGTGTGGCTTGGGAAGTGTGTTGCAGGGTGCTAACTGCACCCATCAGCCAGGAGACGCTCTTCGGATCCTCTCGGGGCATTTAGGCTAAAATGTGCAGCTCTGAAATCATACTTGTGAACCATTGTCTGGAATATCATCAGCAGCCACGATGGCATACTGAAGAATTTCCAGTAGATTGGTAGTGTTGTGGTTGTCGTATGTATGAACTGCAAGGTTCCCACCACAATCACCACAGCTACATTCTTCTCCTGATGCATATTCTACTTCTTCAGCTCTAGAATTTTGTCTAAGGAAGATTCATAAGATATCCTGTTATTGACGAGGCAATAAATTGTACCCTAGCTGCACCATCTAGCCTTCTAGGCTAGGCTAGGTCCACCCTCTTCTCTGTTCATCTCCTCTGTAGACTTGGGTTGCATTCTTTGGTTAATCCATGGTTCATGAAGGGCCACGTGAGTAACTAGGGAAAAAAAGTCCATCATGGCGGTGTCCCGCATTACGAGTGTTGCCTTTTATATTTTGGGATTAGAGAACAAAAGCAATTATTAATCTTCGAAAAAATCACTTTATTGTTTTTCAAAATATTCCCCATGAAGATTTTTGCCACTCTGATTGAGGTATCTCCAAAACATACATTCTGAATGCAGCAACCGCTTCGTCAGGTGCCGAAAATCGTTGACCTCTCAGTTTGTTTTTTACGTGTGGGAATAAAATCAGAATCAGAATATGATTTATTGTCGAAAGAATACAATTCTTGTTGACAAAGTCAGTTGTCGTACATGGATGTATGTTAAAATATAGTTAAAATAACAATTTGCTGGTTTATAATAAAATATTTCAAACAGATTAATGCAAATTCACTAGTTTATAACTGATGAATTTTCCGAATTGCAGATGTTATATCCGTTGGAGACATAATTAAAATGTATTTTAAACGAGGCAGTAAAAGTCACTTGAGTACATTTGTATTTGATAGGTTCACACTGTATTGATTCACACCACTTTAATCAAACAATTTCATCAAGTCTGTACTCGAACAGTTTTATTAGTCATGTTTCGGAATGCTCAGTAATGAAATTCGTGAACTATGACTTTTGGATAAGTAGTTTTATTAAACATTTTTATTTTTTAATTTGTTTGTTATGATGCTCACTGAAAGTAAATGATCTTTAGAACCACAAAAAATACTTCCAGATAACATTTATATTTTAGAATGATACATTGCATAACTTCATGTAATTCATCTATGTCACCTTTGATTATGAATGAAATAAGCTCAGTTTTTATTTATGACCAAAATTAGTGACTGTAAAAACTTATTTGATAAAAAGCCAATATTGTGACATTACTTGACACCGAGAGGGCGCTATCAACTTTTTTTCAAATAGGAAAGGGGTCTTTTGACGTTTCTTATGAAAGTTATTTTAATTCCCTATACAATGATCTTTACAGTTTTTTAATTTCGACAGCCCGTTACGGAATTATGTTTGAATTTGCGACTCAGTATAGTCACATTTGTATTGAATTTCATAAATTGAAAACTTTCATGAACTCCACATATGTGAAAAATTATTTACGCTATGAAAGTTTGTTAAAAATGTTGGTGAGAGTGTAGGTATTGCCAGTTTGTGAATAATAGGAAACATTGATTCATGCCACATATTGAATTGAACTGATTTGTTGTAATATTGATTACTTGAAAGAAGTAGTTTTTTTTTTGTATTTTTATATATGACTAATTACTTGTTCCTTTATGATTTAGTCTATCAAATTTCCATTTCTGTTGGAGAAATTTAATTAACTTTAAATTTGAAATATTTTAATATTCATTTATCGATTATATAAATTTAAAATCTTTCTGTTCATCATCATTCTGATAGCATCTGCTCATCTTTTTTTAATTTCTTTTTGGCATTTGAATATTATAATTTTCTATATGGATTCCACATACTGATATGAATAATAATATGATCGTTGTTGAATTTAGTCATTCAAATATTTTAAACAGAGACAGACAGAAATATTCTTCTGCAGTCATCAAAAGCGTTTAGTCTTCAAGTAAATCACCCTGTGATAACTTTACATTCTTTGAATTTTATTAGATTTAAGATAAGGCTGATCAGTTCTATATTTTCTATTATATTGAAATATTTTATACATTCCATTAATATTTAGTATTTTATAAAAAGTTATTTCCTAGAGCCAACCACCATTTTATATTTAGGTAGATGGCTTGTCAAGTTTTATATGTATGAATGATATGCAGTTGAGGGCTTATATTTATTTGAAATTGATCCTGCTTTATTTTTAAGGAAAATTTGCTTTTATGATTATGCTACTGTCTTTTTTCTGCAGATTTTGTACAAGTTTCTTCAATTAAATAAGCTACATTTTTGTGATTTATTTGAATTTGTGCCAATGAAATAATTATGGTTTAAATACAGATTTAAAATATTCTTGGTTTTTCAATACAGTTTATATCCCAAACAATTTTTCACAATATTTCATAATGAAATATTTCGATTCATAATGAAAAAAAAGTTAGATGTTGATTCTGAAGAGGAAAGAAATTTGCTAAAGCATAACAAGTAAATATGTAGTTATGATTATAATTCTCTTCATCGAATTGTTCACTATGAAGCTGTTATTTTCCAGATATAGTTATTTTCACAATATTTCATAATGAAATATTTCGATTCATAATGAAAAAAAAGTTAGATGTTGATTCTGAAGAGAAAAGAAATTTGCTAAAGCATAACAAGTAAATTTGTAGTTATGATTATAATTCTCTTCATCGAATTGTTCACTATGAAGCTGTTATTTTCCAGATATAGTTATTTAGACTGGTTTCCTGAATAATATTTTTTAAATCGAATATATGACAAATATTACAATAATGAATGGACCTACTAATATTTGAATATTTTTTAGTGTGTCCTCATATAGCAATAATCAATGTTTTTCCAAATTATAAATCTTAATGTGATAAGTACAACTTGAACCAAATTAATTTCATGTAAATACTTTACATCACTCTCTAGACGAGTGTTTCACAAATAAATAAACAAATTAGATTCATCAGAATGTCGTCCCCTTCTAGCGTTCTTCCCAGATTATTTCCTGGTTCTTACTATTCTTAGGAAACACAGACTATTTTTGGACTCTTCCTTTGAGACAGAGAAAAGTTCCAGACTGAAATTTAAGTATGCAGTTGAGGCCTGTGACATACCACCTTATCCTTGAGTCTTTGTTGGCCTTCTCAACGCGCCAATTTTGGGAAATTACCACTGTTTGACTATAAACACTATTATGTGTTATAACATCACTGATGCCCGTATTCACCGTATACCAGTAAGTGAAGCATAAGGGGCTAGCTCGCTTAACGCTTCAGTTTTGTATGTACCATATCCTCAATAGCCTTCAAGTTCGCTTAAATGTAAGCAGCCAAATTCGGTGGCTGTATATGTGAAGCCAAGCTTATGTAGACATCAGAACCTTACTTTTCATTCTTTAGTTTTGAAAATAATGTGTCGTTTTGCTGAAATGTTTCAGTAAACGGGCTTGTAAAATTGAAAATCAGTAGTTGCAGAATGATGGAACTGTTTTTTTTTTCTGTTTTTCCGTTAACCAGCTGTCGCACCCCTACGAACGACAACCCTCAGAAGCCGAAACTTGTGCGAGCTAAGGATTAACGAGGTCTTATCTTTTAACGTGTGATTCCTAACTAGAAGATGAAATCACTAGAAGTCAATAATGTTATCTTAGACATCATTGATTTTGGATTTCCACGAATAGTTTTTAGCAGGCCCAACTATTTCGAGGAGATGGATGATATGGTAAAAAATCATTCAATTGTTTTTACTTTTTTATTTTTTTTAAACAAAACACAAGCACTACAGGAAAATCCTTGAGGGGCTCTAAGAGCGGTGTCTGTGCGAAAGTAGTGATTCGCATTGGATTTGAATCACCGGAAATTTAATCCATTTGGAAAAAAAATTTTCCTTAGCACTAGTTTTACCAACGAAACAGCTATCAGTTAGGAGGAGCACGCTCCATCGATTGCACCATGAAATACAATACCTCATTTGTGACCATGCCAAACACAAAACGAGTTCTTGAATTCAAGGATGATTACACCGATTCATTTGATGGATTCATTTACTGGTTTATTTGAAACGTTAGCGCGTTTTTATTGGTTGAAGCAAAACATCAGGATTGTTTGTTAAATTTGAGAGCCCGCCTACAGCAACCAACATGGAAACGAAAAAAGTGTGTATACAAATTTGAACACATCGTCTTTGAACAGATTATGAAAGCAGGTTTGTTTGGACTATTAATCATTCACTGGTTTCGGAGACATTGCATAGCACTTGTTCCGGATATACAGCATAATCAAAACACGGTAGCTACTCCTTTTTCCTACATGTTCAATCAAGTTTTAACATACAGTTTTGGCCTGGAACATCTGTTATGTAATGTCATAATTTGGATATCATGTAATATTCTATGTCACAATCTGTCGGATTTCATGTTTCATGTCAGATGTCATTTCTTATCGTTCTTTCATGATCTATGAAATAAAATCAATAAATTACAAGTGAGTGGAGAAGATAGGAGGGGTAGTTGTCCAATAATTTTTATGTTCTTAAAAAATGGGGATACAGTGGCCAATTTTCCTTAGTAATAATTCATATATGATAGTCAATTTAAAGGTTAGTTTATGTACTTTGATCGTAGATTTTGCTGTTACACCGGTCAGCAAGTCGAAAATGTAGGTTATATTTTTGAAATTTTGAATCTTTCAATTTCAATAAACTTTTTTTTATGCCAATTATGATTATATTAACGTCTGTATTAATGATTACAAGGACTCTAGTTGTTTCAATTGATTCAAGAAAAATATCATTTTAATTTCATATTCACAACATTACAAATTTCACCAGATTTGTGATTATTAAAAAAATATTTTGGTTTAGAGAGATTTATCATTAGTTATATGTCCAAAATATAGATCCTATCGTATACTACTAACAGTGCTTCCCATTCAATTAATTATTCACGTATTCGTCATTATCATTCATCATCAATATTAATTTATCACTTTTGCTTGTCATTTTTTAGTCAGTTCAGCAGGCCACTTCATACCATAAACATTACTGATACCGGCTTCTCTTGTTTCAGACGATAAAAAATATCGTGCCAGATTTTATTCAATTGATTTTTTGATCTGGTTTTCATTAATTATTTATTTTTTATTATTAACAGTTCTCAATTGGATTGCGTTTTGGCGATTTGGGTAATCCCAATAGAATAATTGTAAATATATGATGGATTGTTAATATTACCGAAAATCAGAGGAATAATTTTTTGTGAAGTTTTTAAAAAATGGCTGAAGACAAAGTTTATACAAGTGACCTCTCCTATCCAAAAGAAGAAAAAAAGTGCCTCATTTACAGGATTTTCGGTAAGTTTCTAATACCTACTAGGTCTTGTGTTTATTAATTTCCATATTTCTTACTGATATCATTACTAAAGTTAACCTACTTTGAGTGTTATTTGATTTTTAAAATGAGGACTTGTTTGATATATGATGAAATTTCGGATATGTATTTAAGTAACCCTATTTGTTGTGGGATTTTTACTAAACAGTTTACAAAATGCCAACACATGCTTCACTATATAAATGGCTTCTTCAGGCATGGTTTCATTGAACGAGCTATTGGGAAGTGAAACTCATTTTGCGTTTTTGTACACTGCTCAGTGAAAATCTCACAATTAAGTATTACTTGGGTCGGTAGGCAGGCGGTTCGACGTGGGTGCTTTGTTCACTCACTCGAATTGACTGTCGTTTGGTCGGTGGTTCAAGCCCTAGTCAGGACGATCGATTTTCACTTGCTATCTTCCAACCCGTGGAATCACACGTTAAAAGGTAAGACCTCTTTAATCCTTAGCTCGCACAAGTTTCGACTTCTGAGGGTTGTCGTTCGTAGAGGTGAGACAGCTGGTTAACGGAAACACAGATTTTTTTTAACAGATTTGGTTTGAGCGTATGCAGATGGAAATACTATGAAAACACATTTTGGCACATTTTTTATGATTCTGATTAGTTCATTGGTGTTTTCGTTTTATTCAAATGTATAATTTTTAATAGTATATTATTCAAGGAGCGTATGATGATGGCTATTCAAGAGATGAAGTTTATGGCCTAAATCATGGAGAGAATAATAGCTATTATACGCGAGTAGAATACTATACTTTATCCACGACTGATGAAAATTTCCGTTGACGTTTTTTTGTTGGAAAATTTTGTTACATGACATACCTACATATTTGTAAAAACACTATTATTTTATTCTAACAAATACTTCATACAATACATTATTGTTCAATCTATACGCAGTACATAGCCATCAAAAATTATAATAATCAACTAAAACAACCTCAAATTACAGAATGTAATGAAATTACTGCGAGAAAGATTTATTGATATCTTCGCTAGAAGAAATTTTCCCTTTTTTAGTCTGAAAAACTACTGATTTTCGTTTCAGTAATGTTGGTAATTTTTTATAATTTTCTGAATTTATACCTTGATATAAGGTGGTTGTACTTCTACTGTGTGCAGACTTTTGAAGAGGAATAGGTATCATCCATACAAAATAAAAATGGTACGCCAATTAACTGATGATGACCCCGATCGAAGAACAGAATTCTGCGAAATCATGACGGAAACCATTGCAAGGCCTCCTACCTATCTCCACAATATTTGTTTTAGTGACGAATGTATATTTTTGTAAACGGCAATGTTTACAGACAAAATTACCATTATTGAAGTTGCACCAACCCTCACGTTTTCCGGGAAACACATACCCAATATCTAGAAAAAATTAACGTTTGGGCAGGAATATTGGGAAACCATATTGTAGGACCTGTATTAATTGATCAAAATTCAACAGCTGTATTTGAATATGCTGGAAACTACTGTTGACCCTCTCATCACTGAAATCGTCGAAGCGAATCCTAATGAATTCGATATGGACATTGTATTACAACAAGATGGCGCACCACCACATTACTCCAGACAATTAAGAAACTATTTGATTACTACTTTTCCCGGTCGTTCGATTGACCGTCGAGGTCCTACAGAATGGCCAGCCCGCTCGCCAGATTTGACACCTTTGGACTTTTACAAGACCCTTTCTTTCCATTTGATTCTTTTCCCAGCTGGCCTCTAGTCGCCATTTTGAAAGTTTCATCTGTCAATTTCACTTCAAAATAAATGCTTCAAAGTGCAATTTTTTCAGAAGATATGATTTTTTCAATCAAAATAGTACGAAGGGTTATGGGGGGAATGAATTTTCCGCAACAAAATATAGGATTATGTAGAAGTAGTAAGACATGCTGAAAACTATTGTTCCATGCATATTTTTCAGTCATAGTTGATCCAATTGATATTAATTTCAAGTATTGAACATTCATAAAAAATTAATTGTTGTATCTGTCAAAAAAAGTACATTATTATCGATTTATTTTTAACGATTTCGTAGCTGGCAATGAATATCATTAGAGACAAATTTCCATGACGAGCCATAGCCACTGGTGGCTTCACATACTCATTTCCGTTTGCGGTAAATTCCCCAAATTCGTGGCTGAAACCCATGGCTGCAACCCATGGCTGCCTTCACATTGGTTGTAATCCTTGGCTCAAAAATGAGCATTGGTATTCTTGGGGATCGGAAAGGAAAAAAGGGAGGAACCTTCCCAATTTATTTTATTCGTTGTTATTTTGATGTTTACAACTATTCTTAAACAGAAGTATGATACACCCGTATTTTCATTTGGAAAATATCGAATAAAATTACTTGTTTTTCAAAATCAATGATATTGAAAATCTGTTTAAAATCTGTTTTTCCGTTAACCAGCTGTCGCTTCTCTACGAAACTTGTGCGAGCTAAGGATTAACGAGGTCTTACCTTTTAACGTGTGAAATCTAACACGGGTTGGACGATAGCAAGTGAAGATCGATCGTTCAGACTAGGGCTTGAACCACCGACCAACACGGCAGTCAATTCGAGTGAGTGAATAAAGCATCCACGCCGAACCGCTTGGCTACCGACCGACCGATATAGAATGAGTATATTTATTAGTTTGGACTTCCATTGTTCAATATGATTCTAATGTGATTTCAAATCTCTGAAAGAACCAATTTAATTGAAATGATTAGATACCAATATCTATTATATTGAGCAATAAAAACGTAAAATGAAATTACAAAAAAATAAAAAGTTAAAAAAGAGTCATCAAACCAGTATCTGACAGTATCTGAATCACGAATCCAATCACCATCAATCTATACCAAAAGAGGAATCATCAATAGTCTTGTGGATCGTGCTTTCGGGATCTGCAATACGAAGGAAGGTCTCGATAGGAAACTAGGCATCATTAAGAAAGATCTTCAACGGAATGGTTACTCCAAAGTGTTGGTGGAACAGACTTTGGCCAGAAGACAGCAAGAGACGAGCAAGGACGAGAAGCCGTCACAACCAGTGCTTCCACTTCCCCACATTAGAGGATTGTCGGAAAGGATAAGAAGAATTGGGTCCAAGTACAAGATCAGAACCTGCTTTGGACCGGTAACACCATCCATAGCAGCCACACGAAAATCAGGCCATTGAAAATCAGCATTGCCGAGCACAAGAAATACACACAGCGAGGAGAAACCAGCAAATCGGGAATAGCAGAGCATTTTGGATTCATCAACTCGAATGACCTATACATAGTCGTCTCTCGGAGGAATAATCCAGTCATAACTCGAAGACGATTGTGGATACTAACAATTGAAACGGTGGAGTAATTTGGTTCGATTACTTTTTTATTTCAATATGTAAATGTTCAATTTTCAATATTTTGTTCATTCTGATTTTATTGTAATTTCATTTCACGTTTTTATTGGTCTATAATCTATATAATTGATATTTGTAGCTAATCATTTTAATTTTATTTGTTCTTTCAGAGATTTCAAATCACATTAGACAATGGAAGTCCGAGCTAATAAAATTCACCATGAAACATTGTCAACCACTTTCAAACAGAATGTGTATACCTAGTTTCTCATTAGTTAAAATTTACCCGTATCTCAAGGCCTATCCAGCTATTTACATATTTTTATTTAGACAAACGTGACATAAAATTAGCAAACTGTTTCTGTTTCAATGCCTGAAATGTCATTTATCAATTTTTTCATATGAAGTGACACTTCTAAATTGTAGGTGTCAAAATTTGTGGGTTACTTTTTGTACCTACTTACCAAAAATAAAACTATATATTTTTTGAATACTGTTTCTTGATTTGTTTGGGCTTTTAACCTTCCCCGGTCTTAAAAACAATTAATATTAAACAATAGAGAATCTGTTCGAGTGAATAAAGGACAGGGCCAGATTTGAAAGTCTGGAGGCCGCTTGTGGGTCCCTTGATTTTTTTTATAAAAGTTGAATTTTCAACTTTACGCTTAGATAATTAAAAATTTTCAACTTTACGCTTAGATAATTAAAAATTTTCAAACAGGGAAAGCGGGCGAAAATCAACCCGTTCAATAGATACTGTCGTTTAAAAATTTCCATTCAAGTGATTTCGTCAAATATTTTTTTAAATTTTGAGCTCGAAGAAGCAAGAAGTTGTAAGGATGATCTGCAGGGTCAACCGTTTTTGGTATTTTTTTACTTGTTTTATTTGTCTTCAACTCTTGGGTACAAATTACACATTAAAAAAAAGTATTTATTGCCGCTGAAATGCTCGATCAAATAAAAAATTGATAGTAAATGGAAACATGCAATCAGGGCTTTCTGATATATCGATAAAAAATTATTATGTTTGTGCGAGTACTCTCAGTAGCTCCGCTCCCCTTCCCTAAATCCGGCCCTGAATGAAGGCATATACTGAAAAGTTCCCCTTGAAAAGTTACTGACTATATAATTTGTTCAGATACTCATATTATGAAGTAACTTTTGTGGGCGAACGTTTCAATTTGTCCCTTAATTACACTTCAGTAGATTCTCGGCTGATTTAGATTTTTTTTCAATTCGTGGAAGATTGAAAACACCAAGAAACGAAATCACATTTTTTTAAAGTGGAATCATATAGGATTTCTCTCATATATTCATTAGTTTTGGTTAGTTGGACGTATCAATTACGAGGTCGAAATAACGCCACATGCAATATGTAAAGATACGCGATACAGCTTGTCGTCGTGCATAACTAACAATCATTTGGTTCGACGACAAAACAAAACTGCAAATCGGCCAATTCGGTTACGCGTAAGTAATGGTTAAAAAAAATTCTCTACAAAGACGCCACTTGTGATATCAACAGAAGACTCAATATATGAATATAAAATATGCACGAGATTTCCCAAGGCGGTCTATTTCAAAACC
Source organism: Leptinotarsa decemlineata (assembly GCF_000500325.1). NCBI lineage: Eukaryota > Metazoa > Arthropoda > Insecta > Coleoptera > Chrysomelidae > Leptinotarsa > Leptinotarsa decemlineata. The sequence continues at coordinate 50,393 of NW_019292082.1, forward strand.
AAGCTTCGACAGTTCAAGTCAACAGTTAGAAACCAGAGACCAAAAGAAAGCATTCGTGATCCAACATCAAACAGTGCTGATTCGACCCACGATATGTCTCATCAATAGTGCCAGGCTGAACCATGACTACATTTCTGGACTAGACTGCTTCCGAAGTCCAGCAATGCATTCGTGGTTCAGCCTAACAACATTGTTGAGACCCATTTTGGGTCGAAACATGGCTGTCTAGTGTCGGATCACGAATACATAGTTTTTGGGGTTTTGTTTCTACTAGTTGACTAGCAGTGAATGCTGCTGTGAAAGACAGAGGGCATGATCCTACAACAAAAAAAGATTCATCCGATATGTGTTCAAGGGGAAGTCCTATGAGATAATCCCCATTAATTTTTCAAAATATTTTCGTTTATCAGAACCTGATTGGTTGTTTATCAGTTCTGTTATCATATTTGTTGTAGATTATACTTGAAACTGTGGATCGTAGTGAAATAGCAAAGTTGAAGTAGAACTTTTAATGAACTTAAGGAATACAAATATATACGTGACAGTCAAACTTTGAATTAAAAATAATTGACAAACTAAACTTCTCAATAGCAACATTTAGCAACCACATAAAACTATACAGGATGACTATAAGCTGCAATTCAGTTCATTCTCCAACA
>NW_019292082.1:51523-64618 GCF_000500325.1 Leptinotarsa decemlineata
CAGCCTCAGCATCTGATCAACAGTCAAAAACTGACTAATATTTCGAAACTGATATGAAATAGAATTAATTGTTTTGATTAGGAACTCACAGTGGTTCTGCCAATTCAAACATTCATCAATGTGAAGACCTAAAAATTTTAAGCTCGTACATTCTGTTGTTACTGTGTCGGAATTATCAATTGTTCTAAAACTGATGACATCACATTCCCGTTGCCGATGATAAAATCTCATTGAATATGTTTTCTTCGCGTTCAAAAATAAATTGTTCTCAGAAAACCATTCATTAATAATTCCAAAAACATGCTAACATTTTTCTTTCAAAACTGAATCTGATTTGTCACAGATTATAATCGAAAAGGTTGAGATACTATCAGTTCCTCACATAACCATTCACATATTTAAACTAGAAGCAAAAAACTTGCTCAATAGGATAACAAGCGTAAACTTAGGCTAAATTGTTGTTAACTAGAGATTCACAGCTTAAAGCTCAAGCTAAATAAACCACCGATTGTTTTATGCGACTTAAATTCTCAATGTATTCTGATTTCTCACATACTACTAGAGTACACTCTCTGATTCTAGGGTAATCACTGGAATATTCAGGTTATTCAAGAAACAAAAGATTGTTTAAACTCGAAGCTTAGCTGTGAATTGGCATAACCTATTTTCCAAATAATACTGTTACGTTTTCTTCGTGGGTTTGACAATGATTGACTACAGCATACTATTAAACTCAACTTATTTCACTGCTACAATGACAATACAACACGAACACTAGAACTGAAATTTCACACTAATACTCAAATGTGTTTCGCCTTATCAGATCACTTCGTACCGCTATTTCAACTAGACTTCTCCATCTGCGTGTTGGTAGTGTTTATATATGGTGATGGAAGTCTCTGGAAGCCGATAGGGAAAGTCCTGAAAGTTTCTCGAAACGACGCCACATTTAAAATGATCGCGAAGCGCTGGTTGAGTTGAGCGCGATTTTGGACGAGTCACAAACTATTGACGACGACCAGCAGCGGCCGGCGTTATTTTTTTCAGGGGATGATTTACGTAGAAAATTGTTGACAATTCGACAAAATGTTATTTTAGGTCCATATTTTCCGAGATATTTGCAAAAACCCAAACCCCCCCTGTTTTACTAAATTGTTTATAACTTTTGCAATTTTTTTCAAGCATCTCTTGAAATTTTTCAAAAAGTTGCTAGAGGCCATTCCAAATCGAATGAGCCGTGGATCATAATTTTCGTTGCCCTTGGACAGAAGTTCCAAAAAAAAAGGATCTTGTGACCCAGACTATTACTACTAAGTAAAGCTTTCTTTCTTATTAAACATCAATTATATCAATCATATCAGCAATAATAGCTATTGACTCTATGAATCGAATATATGTACTTATATACAACATAAGAGTTATTAATTTCTTCAATTAGGAATTGCTATTGAGTGCCGGAAATGAATAATCTTCATGAAAGAAAAATTGAATTTGATATTTCTATATTTCTGTATCAAGAATATTCGTATTGATTTTCCGCTTTACACAAGTATTGCTTTCTAAAATAATGATACAGATTATATTTCCTTCTGTTAGAGTGTTTTTCTTAAATAATTTTGAAACGAATTGAATTAGGAATTCAAATTTGAAATGTATATTGGTTTCATAAATACTACATTTTAGGGTCTTGTAGGGAAGGGGTGGGCATAGTGGGCCACCCTAAGGAACATCTATTTTTTCCACCCCTAAACTTTTTTGAAACATTTTATAAGTCCCTTCAACAGTATGGTTACTTAGGCCTGATCCAAAAATAATAACAATTTGATTTTCAAACTTATTTGTACAAAATTTTGACTTTACCAAAAGTTGTCAAAGTGGCCACTTTAGGCCACTAGGTAGGGCAAAGTGGCCACTGCCTAAATGAATTTAGGTAGTATGGAAAAAATAAAAGAGACTGCGATCTTTATCTTCTTTTTTTTTTCCTAATTGCCATGAGAGTGGCCTTATATGGACTGGATGTTAGAACTGTTGCTGTTCTTTTCTTCCACTTAGTTTCTCTTTTGATAATTCTATTGACCTTGGGTACAGGAACAATTCCACGTGGACTTACAGCAAATGAAGTGGACTTCTTGTTTGGTGGACTATTCAAATTTGAAGTTGTTTCTAGGGAACCAGCTGATGAAGGCGGTATTGTGGTTTTCAGAACCATCAATGACTTCTGTTGAGCTACTGTTGTTGACAGTCTGAGATGAAGATGCACAAACTTGTATGATGGTGTTCTCTTCTCCTGGCGCAGGGTCTTCTTGTAGAGTTATTTCTGTTCTTTCAGCAGCTGCATAATCCAGTTATGTAAACACATTTATGTCGATTGGAACGATTCCACATTTTCTAAAGCCTTTTATGGCGATAACTGGTGAAGCTGCTTTCAAAAACGCTTCACCGAGTAGCCGGGGAACCTGGAATTGAGTCACTGTCCGTCCTGGATTATTCGTTAAGAACTTTTCAATGTTTTTTTTTTAATATACTTTATTGTCTGAAGAATAAATTCTTATTGACAAAGCCTTGTGCGAAATATAAATAAGATATACATGAAATCACAAAAGTAAAATCACTAAAAGTAGGTTATAACATGAACTGAAAAGAGACATGTAAATAATAACAAACGTTCGGGATATAAGAACATGGTCAACAAAATGTAAATTAATCAATTTAAACTAAATTGAATGAAATGAAATCAATAAAATACCGAACGGAGGTGTGGTTCAAAAAGGGAATGATAAACCATTCTAGCTTCTGCAGATCCGAGCTCAAATGCAGTTACTCGTATGGCATAACATCCAGAGGAGAGCTTCGATTTCAAAGTATCTACATGATTGTTGAATTTTAAACTATTGTCAATGAACAAGCCAAGTAATTTAGAAGCTGGTACGTTATCTATTTGAATATTATTTAGATGTACGGCTGGAATCTGTAATATGTACAAAATACGTATTGAAATGTGCCATAAACGCAACGTCGAGTGGCTGCATTTTATGACTGCAGTGGGGGGAAATGCACAAAACAGTGACATGATTGTCTCTGTCTTTTTCGATGAAGTCTAAGTTGTTCGTGTGAGTTACATGACCGTCTAGTACCAGAAGAATCGGGTCGTCTTTTGTTGGCTTTGAAAATTTCAAGAAGTGGTCAAACCATGAGGTGAATATTTCCATTTGCATCCAACCAGTAGGATGACATGCAAAAGCTGATCCAGGAGGTGCACCATCTTGCAGTTCAACTTACAATCTACGCCTTGGTAAAATCACAAAGGGTGGTATAAATGTCCCTCCAGCCGAAACACAGACTACAAAAGTTGAAAGAACGCCTCGTTCAGCAGATGTTAAAGAGCCGACCTTTTAGAGCAGAGACCTTGGACGACTTGGACTGGACTGGATCATTTTGGATCTTTCTGAATGCCTTCCAAAATGTCAAAAAACTTTGACACATTAGTTTAGTTAAACCCATGAGTCCGTGCAGCTGAAGTCGCCTCTGGCTTCTGTAATGCAATCTTAGGGTGACGTTTTCTAAATCCCTGTTCCCAATCTTTCCCAGCAGCTTTTTTTTTCATGACTAAAGTTAGGTATGCAATTTTTAACAGCGAGTTTGTAGGCAAGAGCCTGCAGATCAGCGATTGTTACTCAAAAAAACGGACTTCCATGTCCAAAAGATGGTTAACTATTTCTTTTTCCTGCTCCTCAGTGAATATGGGCCGAAAGTGACCAAGAACCTTTTTTGTGTTTACTGCATGAACATTTTTGTCGAGTGCACGCCGTTTTAAAGTATTTCGAGCTACCTGGAACCTTTTAGCGGCGGTTTGCCAAGGTAACCCGTCCTTCTTCACTGCATCAATGGACTTTTGCATAGCTTCAGAGTTCCAAGACTGCTGAGCGGTTTTCCTTTTATACTTGGACACCATACTGTTCTTCTTCTGTAAAGAAAACACTGAATTAGAATAACTGAAGTTTGCCGTAATCTTGCTCTTGATATTATAGGCCTACTCATTTGTGTTTGTGATGAATGCAGTTTCAAAAATCAAGTTTTATGTAACATACATTGCGGGCAAAGTGGACACATTCGCGGGCAAAGTGGCCACGGCTGTGGCCACTTTGTAATTTCTGAATCAAGTTATATTTTCAAGTTGGGTTTATTCCTTTCGGAGTGGATCTGATTTGCGGCCGAGTTATTCCTTCTTTCAGAACTTTCGCAGTTAGGAAACACAATTCAATTCGCTCTCCATCACAACGCCATTTTCTAAATACGATATTTTACGTAAAACCCGTTGTAGTATCTACTGTTGAGACATATGAATTCAAAGCTAGAAACATGTTGTTTTGCACGATTGATGTGCAATTTACTTCACCTAGGCCTACAATAAAATGAACCGAAACATGTGATGCGCCTACCTAACAGCAGAGGGTCGAAAAAGTGGAAAATTTGCGATATCTCGGTGAGCTTGCATCTGAGCGGCACCAAACTACAACACAATAACAACGGCTGCCGGGCGAGTAGTTGAGACTATTGCCGCGAGGCTGCAGCACTATACAGGGAAGAAAACTTCAAGTGGCAACTTTGCCCGCAGTGGCCACTATGCCCACCCTTCCCCTAAATTAAAAAATCTGTAATTTCCTGTCGAGTAAAAAAACTAAAAACGAAGAAACTTTTTACCAAGAGTGGTAAAAACATGAAAAGTTTCGTTCCTCTTTTCTTCATTATGATATCCTACCACGTAGTAACGGCTACATCCATCAATTTATTGAAAACTAAATATAACGCAAAATATATTTTGAATTTTTTTTATTCGTCAATATGGCATTAAAATGTGTCAATTATGTAATAGATAGGTACTCGATTCTAATTTGGAAGTTTCAAATTTGATTCGCTTTGATTAGCTTTCTCTTGATCGGTGTAGTCCTGGAAACATGATTATCGGTGGTCCTTTCTCTTTATTCCATGCAGATTGGTCTTCGGTGTTGAGGCTAGATGGGTTTTCCTTTGATGGTTTCCGAGGGTTTGCAGTTCTTTCCGCATAATTCTGTTGGTTTCAAGGATACATTTCTTGCCCATTAGAGCAAGTGTTCGCTGGTAACTTCTCTTCAGGCGTCTACTGATCCTCCATTACCTCTGGAGTTATGTTGATACGAAAATTTCTTCTCTTTTCCATAAATTACCCGATCACTGTTGAGTGAAGTTTTTGTCTTTGTGAAATTAATCTTGGTAATCCGATTGCGGATGTGAAAATTATTTAGTGTAGGGTTATCAGTTATAGCTATAATTAGTTCACAATGAGTCTTGACTTTTTTAAAACCTTGATCAACGGATTTACATGAATATGAGCCGGTATCATTATCGCCCAATTTGAAAATTTGTTGTAAATATCTTTTTAATTGACAATCATTAACAAAATAAAGTGCTCTCATTTCTTTTTTCATATGTTTTTTAATCACAGGAAATACACAGAGATTATTTGCCACATTTCATGCGATAATATTTTTTACTGTAATAAAAAGCAATACAATTATACAGGGTGTGCCATATAAAACTCCGCGGGCAAATATCTAAAAAATGAAAAAGAATATCCATATTTCGTGAAAGCAGATTATTTTGCTGTGAAAGGGTCTTCTTATTTACGTAGAGATTCAGCACTTGGCATCATCCGTTTGAGCGTCGCGACACCGACGCCAGTTTTTTTAAATGGTAACCCAGTATTTTCAATTGGTTTTTGGATTCCGCATATAATTCTTAATTCAGCCATATGGCACACTCGTAGTTTTCCTTGAACACTGATGAAAAAAGTCAATTTTATTGCGTATTATAAAGAGGGCCATGAATAAGTCAAAATAAATGCAATAATGTATTTATCGATCTGTCAGAAGACCTGTCAGATTTGACGAAAGTGTATTCAGTTTTGTGTTGGTTTTTCGTAAAATTGAAAAATGGTTCAATTTTCAATTCAATTCAATTTATGGCGAAGCAAGAAGGAATTCAAAATAAGCAGTTAGAATATGTGCTAATCGGTATCCTGACAGAAAATTACCGTCAGACAAAACATTCGCTGGCTTAGCCAAATCTTTGGCATGAAATGGATGTTTTAATGAACGGAAGCGAAAAAAAACAAAAACGGCTACTGATTAGAATCACAGTGTTGCAGTGCTAGGCCAAATGGTGTTGGAACCATATAGTTCTACTAGACAAGTAGCAATGTATTGTAACATTTCGAAATCTTCAATACAACGCATTTTGTCAAAAAACAAATTCCATCCATACAAAATACATTTGTTTCAAGGACTACATCCAGGTAATAATCTTCTTGTTTCAGTTTTAATAACTAAAATATATTCCCATATTCAGGAGATGCTTATAGAAAATTGAACTTCATTGCATGGTTGTCCAGCCGTATTCATGATGATGATCAGTTTCTGAAAAAATATTATGGAGTGATGAAAACCGTTTCCATAACAACGGTATAATAAACAAACATAATTGTCACAATTGGTCTCATTGGGTGCAAGAAACGAAATTTCAGCCTGTGTAAGGAGTTAATGTTTGGTGTGGAATCATTGATGGTTATTTGATAGGACCTCATTTTTTCGAAGGAATTCTCGATGGGGAGAGGTACTTGGCTTTTCTACAACATGTGTTGCCGAATCTCTTGGAGAATTTACCAATACAAATTCGACTGAATATGTGGTTTCAACAAGATGGGGCATCTCCAAATAATAATAGAATAGTTACCCAATATTTGGATGATTCTTTTAATGAGAAATGGATTGGAAATAAGAAAGTCCAGATATTACTCCACTAGATTTCTTTTTGTGGGGATATATCAAAGACTTAGTTTATATGCGACGTCTACAAAATGTAGAGGATTTGAAAAATAGTATCACAAATGTTTGTGGTACCATAACGCGAGAGACGCTTTTAGCTGTCACGAATCGGGAATTACTAAAAAGATGCAATATGCGTATTCTACATGAAGGGAGGCAATTCGAACACTTACTAAAATATTTTTTGTTATCACTAATTGATTTCGTTATCATCATGTTAGTCGAGTTATGGTCAAAATAACATATCTTTTGGTAATTTGAAACATTTATTTTAATTTGTACAGAAATATGGAACTAGATAAAATTGAACAGACAATGAAATCATAACTAATGGATTCATTTCATTAAACTCGTATTATTGCATTCATTTTGATTTATTCATAGCCCTCTTTATAATATGCCATGAAATTGCCTTTTTACATCAGTATTCAAGGAAAACTACAAGTATGCTATGTGGCTGAATTCAGAATTTAATGCAGAATTCAAAAACGAATCGGAAAATCTAGGTTACCATTGGCGTCGGTGTCGCGACGCCCTAATGGATGACGTCTATTTCTGGATCTTTTCGCAAATAAGAGGACCCTTTGACATCAAAATCATCTGCCTTCACGAAATATGGATATTCTTTCTCATTTTTCAGATATTGTCCGCGGAGTTTTATATGGGACACCCTGTATTGTGGAAAGAAATATAAAAAAGTATTGCTCTATAGAGTGCGGACGTAAATAATCCCCGCCCTCTTAAGTTTTGAACGGGACAAGATATTAAGGTCCGACAAAATATACATAAAAATGTATCATTTTCAGTACTTTGTGTTACATCCCTCGTCGCCGAGAGGGCGCTATTATCTTTTTTATCCAAATAGAAAGGAGTCTTGTGATCATTTATTTGATTGCTATATCAATTCTCTATCGAACTTTTTTATTTTTAGAAATCAAATCAGCCGTCCCTATGTAATTAATAGTTTAATATTCGTTTCTAGATCCTGCAAACAAATGAAAAATATAATTTCAAGAAAAAAATGTACCTACGCTCCAGCTTATTCCAATGAATGTTCAGAGTGTTACCATTTACTTCCCGACAATGTCTATTTACAAAATTATTGTCTACAATACGAAATGATCCTGGAGAAATTTCGTTGCTTTTTCTTTTTTCTTCTTTTCTTTTTTTTTCTATCCACGAGTTTGAAATGACAGAGGTTGTATATCGTAGACTTTAGACTTTTCGATTATCACGTGATCTAGTGCTGGGGTTCGCAGAGTGTAGGTTCTGATGTTCTACTGCGTCAGATCCAGAAACACCATCCGTAGCAGCCTCACAAAAACTGCGGACTGCGATTCCAAGAATTGCATTTACCGGATACCCTGTGAGTGCGGAAAATCCTAAATCGGTGAAATTAAGAGGCCATTGAAAGTTCGCATTGCAGAGCACAAGAAACACACACAGCGAGGAGAAACCAGCAAATGAGGAATAGCAGAGCATGTTGGGACTCTCAACATAACATCAAGTGGTCCCAAGCTGAGATCATCCACAGGGAGGAACACTGGTTTAGGAGGAAATTCAAAGAAGATGCATAATTGTTGTCCGACGATGCATTGAGCCAAGCTAGCGTAGAGATACGCAACATATGGAAATGGATAATCAAGTGGAAAACGGTCAACTCACGCTAAACCGGTGAAGCGGAGAGAGGGAAGAGGAGATAGGTGAAAGCACTCGAATGACTTATAAATAGTCATCTCTCGGAGGAATCGAATCGAGTCCAGTCATCATCCGAAGACGATTATGGATACCAAAAATCGAAACATCGTGAAGTAACTTGGCTTCGAATCCTTTAATTTTTATTTCATTTCAATTGTTAAATTTTTTGTTTGATTTTTATTTTATTGTTATTTCATTTCAGGGTTTTTTTGCTTGATATAATTGTTATTTTCAGCTGTTCATCAATTCAATTTCATTTGTTCTTTCAGGGATTTCAAATCATTTTATATCATATTAGACAGTGGAAGTCCGAACTAATGAAAATCATTATACTGTAACAGCTATTTAATGTGAAACAAATTTTTTATATTAGTGAAATTCGGCTTTATATCCGACAGTTGAATGCTCAAATCTGAAGCTGCATCCAGTTGTTTCTGTATTTATTTTTTGTGTAAGCGTAAGCTGAAAATCCAGTCTCGCATCGGTATATCGTCACAAATTGCATGGTATTTAGATCTCCAAAAGAGCGCCGGAATCCCTGTGACCCTTCTACGGAAGCCGAGGGTTCCGCGGAACACCATTGAGGAATCTAGGATCTAGTGGACTCCTTTATGGTTTCTTTCTCATCTCTCGCTCCTATACGAGAGCGTTTTTCACTCCTACCTACCGCCTTTTTAGTTCCTGGCTCCTTGAGGTCAGTCGTAGAACGGATTGCAAGCGATTTGTTGCCATATACCTTTTCTACCGTCGACGATAGAAACGTCAGTGATCAAGAATGTGATGAATAAAGTTGCTAAATCGACGTTGGGCACCCAAATTTTTCCGACTTCATTTCGGTTCTTATATATATATCCCAAAGAGCAGGTTGTTGCGGACAGCACTGATTAATAGCTCTACATCGTAATCTGTCATGATAACTAGTGGGAAGCGTCAACTACGGAGAGACGTGGAAGGCCCCCACTCATCCTTTTGCATTTTGAAGAGGAGACGTGGCTCCTCGGCTCGAGGTGCAGGAGACGTGGCAGCTCCTGCTCTTCGTCATTTTGGCGCCAAGAGCATTCTTCTCGGGAGCGAGAGACGTGAAGATTCCCGTGTGAAAGAGGTCAAAATGACTTTTCTGCCTGTTCTTATCAGTTTCGATAAGGAACAAATTCAAATGAGTTTTCAACAGATATTACGTTAAAGCAAGATGAGGTACCACTTCATTATGAATGCTGGTTCGAAAGTGTCTAGATAACAATTATCCAAACTGGCGACTAGACAAATATGGTCCCTTAGAATCGCACCCTTAGTTTTTTTGTAGGGATTCATGAAATGTAACGTATACGTTACACATCCTCAGCATATCCCAGAGCTGTTGGATATAATGAAAGATGCCCCGAATGAAAGTACCCCTAGAAACATTTCATAATGTAAGAAATGAATTTGTGAAAAAGCTTCATTATTGTCAGGAATTGAATGGTGAATCTGTCAAAGATTTATTGAAAGGAACTGGAAGGAATGTACATGTTTTCTTCAAATTGTGATATGTATCGGTCGCTTGCAGATACTTAAAATGAGTAATGAACTGCTAAATACAAGGGCTGATACGATTTCTAAAAATAAAAAAGTGTTGGATAGATAAAATTAAAGTCGTATCAAAAGAGGCATCACAAACCCCTTTTCAATTCGAATAAAAAAATTGCTAGCTCCATCTCTGCGATGATTTGTCTGACTCGATATATTGTTCGGTTTAAAGGTTAATAGGGGTGATTTCACGTCCGTACTCTATAATGTATTTCAATATTCTCTATGTATGAAGTTTTGCGATGTGAAAATTCACTGGAAATGTGCAGGTAACCGCAGATTGTAAAATGAATATGGATACGAAATTATATCCTATATTAAGTGTTATTATTTTAATAAGGATTGAATTATTTTATAATTTGAATATACGTAATTTGCGTGATGAAGTAGTATTGAATTGAATTGAATTTTAATTCTGCCAAATTTGTTATTTCACTACTGTCATACCTATAGAAAATTTTACAATTTGCAATTATATTCCGGAATTACTAGTTGGAACAAATAAGTGTTGATGAAATAATAACGATGATCTCCATTTGAAATAAGGATATAAAGATATCAAAATAACAGTGAAAGAAAATGATTAATAATTTAACTTTATTTTGATGACAGTATTCGGCTCAGAACTCGGATCTACCCTATTTCTGCCCAATATCAACGACTTGACATTGATATAGAGGGTGAATTTACTTCATTTGCCGACTACACTACAATATTATGGCACAAAACCAACACTAGTGATTTATATAATGCCATCTTCTCTGCTATTTCCAAACTCTCAGATTGGTGTAATGCAAATTTACTTATTTTTTTTTTGTAAAGTAAACTTTATTGACTACACTGTGAATAACTTACACGAGTAGCAGATCAGTAACAGTACACATATAAATGTAACAATAAAAAAATATATATAAACTAGGTGAATGTATAGCAATGGACTAGTGCAGGGGTCTCCAAACTACGGCCCGCCAGTGTCATCAATCCGGACCGCGACAGCCAATGATTTACTGTCATCAATCTGGCCCGCGACAGCCAATGATTACCTAATTGTTGTTACTATTGCTGTGATAAGTTGAAGAAGAAAACACAGAATGATAATTACTCGGTTTTATTTACTTGCAAGGTAAAACTTAACGACAGAAATGATGACAAACAAAACTTAACTTTTAAGTATCTAAGTTTAAGCATATTAATAACTAACAAATAATTGAAATGAATCACAGTAAAACAAAAATACTAATGAGATTTATGTAATTGTGATTTTCCACCGACAATACTTTGTAGTTGTGGATCAATTTTACTTGNCAAATTTTTCCTTCCGCAAACTTCCTGTATACTTGGAGTAACTTTGAAGATGTTTCGATTCATACTGTCGTTTAATGTTATAGTATTTGAGAACAGCTATGGTTTCATTACAAATTAAACATAGCGCCTTAATACTGGACTCAATCACAAAATACTGAAAGTTCCATTTTTCTTGGAACGTTCTTCATTCACTGTCGATTTTTCGCTTCTTTTCCATACTAACAAATGACACATAAAAACAATAAGTCAAAGCAAAATACTTTTATTGACGGGTGTTACTTTATTTCACAATAGACAGTTTCGCTTCCTTCGCCTTTCCTACGCAGACTAACTCGCAGTTGCGCCGTTAGCCTTTTTATATGCAATTATTACTGCCATCTCAAGGTGATCGGAATACACTAGCTAGAACCAGAACTTTCTCGAACCAACGTGGTAATTCCAAATATTTAATTATGCCTAATGCCACCTACCGGGTACCACTACTCGCCACTAGATGTCGTTAAGTGTCAAAATACACAATAATAATTGAAATGCAAAAAAAGCGTAAGTTTGCTTAGGTCACGCACTTTTCTTTCCTAGTCAAGAAATATAGTTAAGGGCAGAAATTGGAACAAACTGAAAAAATCATTATGGCCCGAAGGCTTCAAAGATTGGATACCCCTGGACTAGTGAATTGTGGAATCCATGTATTCTTCTATTGAATAGAAGCAATGTTCAGTCATTGTTTTTTAATTTTTTTTTCTTAAAAAGATACATGCTGAGCTATGTTAGGCCTTCATTAAGTTTATTGTACAAATTCATGTTTGGAGAGTTGGTAGAAGATATTTTCAGTCTGTTTGGCCTCACCTGACTATTATTTCGGGTGGGATAGTTGTGGAAGTCTGAGTTCAACTTTAGATTTCCCCTTTTAATATCCCAAAAACCAAAGTTTTATCCGTTGATTGCATTCTTGTTAATATTCCTGAAGCTTAGAATTCGAATGTGATTGAGAACACGCCATGTAACAAATTTCTTGGGTTACTAATTGATAATAAAATGAAGTTTGAGGACCGCATACTATCATTTTACAAAAATTTTTCGTCTGGATTTGTGCTGTGAAGATAACTTCTAACGAACTAGGACTAACTGCAGATAAAACTGTCTATTATTCATTAGTAGAATCATATCTAAGATATGTGATCCCTTTCTGGGGTGTATGTAATCAAAGTCGATTTTTATTCTGCATTATGATTTCTCTGTGGAGCCAGGCGGCGAGATTCTTGTAGGCAACAACATTTTATCACTGTATGTTCTATTTATTTTAGAAACTGTTTGTTTAGTGCATATACATAGAACAGAACTTCCCTCAATTGTCTCTCATTATACCACACGCCAGGCTCTAAATCTAAGTCTTCCCATACTTAACTCTACTTTAACTAAAAATTCTGTATTGTATAATGGTCTCAAAATGTATAATCATCTTCCTAACTACCTGAAATGCGTAATAACCTGTACTGACTTTCCAAAATCAATCAAGGATTTTCTTATCGAGAGCCCCTATTATAGTTTGCAAAAATTTTATGATAACTTCTAATCATATTTTATACATATATTTGTGTTTTCATACATTATATAGGCATTTTAAAAATTGTTATTGTGCTTGTACGTGTATATGTAGACCACGGTC
>NW_019292083.1:0-25156 GCF_000500325.1 Leptinotarsa decemlineata
GTAATGTACCGAAGTGAATTATTTCCAAAGCTGAAACGGTCAGATTGAGAATGCATTTTGGTTGAGCCATCGGTGGAAGTTAATTCAAACATAATCGTATAATCCATACCGAGTAATTGTTCCTAAATAGTGGTAGTTGTCACTGGACAATTTCCAACATTCACCTTAACGTGGAAAGACCGTTTTTCCTTCAGTATGGTATTCCTTGCGCTCTTATTCTACAACTACTCTTTTTATAGAGGGCTTATTTCTTCACGACTTTAAACGTTTTCATGACAGGTTTGTTCACGCTAGAACAAGTCATTGTGTTCTGATAATCCGGTCAATCTAGACATTGGAAGGTACATAAATTTCCAACAAGCTGCAAACGCGTGTAATTGTTCAAAACATAGTTGAAAACGAGAATTTGAAATTCCGAATAATTGCGATGCCTGGAAAAAAATTTATTCGAGGTCAAAAGTCGGAAATCTCGAAAAAAAAAATGGTTTTTCGCGATTTTCAGGAAAACGGTAAGTTTTATCATAAATCAACTTCAGATGAAAATTATAGCCCATGAAATTCTCTACAAAAATTCTTCTTCTTCTTGATGTTCATCCTGGGTGTAGGTAAACTGCTTCAAGAGTGATGTATCGCATGTTTCCTCGTTGGTATCAAATGAATCCTCCACTATTGGTGATTCAGCATTAGAACATGACTGGCCTTGACAAAGTGTACATGCCAGAGAACACAACAGTCCAACTTTTGAATATTACTGCACCTTCACTCTTATTTTTTAGTCTAATTTGACCGGACTATGAGTGAAAAAGTGAAATATTTCCTTAAAAACGTGAACGTATTGAGCAGTGAACACAAAAAGAATACCATTAGATGACCTGTTCCTTGTCTGCAACAAAAGAAGCTTTCTTCAACTGATTTCTATGTTCAGAAAACTGGATAAAATACTCAAAAAATTCCAGAGCTTGAGGTTATTTTGCAAAACGCAAAATTGTATTATGAGCTTACTTGAAGTCATGAATAAATAGGTATAATTTCATTGTTATTTGTGTTTCCAATTTCCATATTCGGTGACTTCAATGTGCACAATATCAAATGGCTCAAATTTTCAAATCAACAATGAACAAGGTCGGAAAGCTTAGGCTTTTCCAATGAGCAGCGGACTTACTCAGATCATAAATGAGCCAACCGGCTTTCTTGACCGTGATGGAGAATATACTATTCTTCTGGATCTATACCTAACAACAACCAATCCAGAAATTTACACAGTCACCTTGAGGTCTTCATTGGGATCTTCTGATCACAAACTCATTTCAGTGTTGAGTGAATTACCAATAAATGTTGGGAAACAATCTGAGCCGCGCAAAGTTTGGCATTGCAGACCAGCTGAATGGGAGAATCTTCAAGACCATTTACGAAATTTCCCCTGGCTAGATGTTTGATTCAGCTCTAAGGATCCATCAACTTGTGCTTCTGAAGTCACGGGAGGTATTCTATCATCCATGGAGGCATATATTCCTTTTTCAATGAAACGACCTTCTAACGGCGAACCTTGGTTCAACAAAAATTGCGAGCAAGCTGTCGCTTTCAAAAATTTCGCAAAGCGCAATGGCGCAATGGCGCAATGTGCGCAATGGCGCACAACTCTCAGTGCCGAAAACCGAACTAGGTTTGTTAATTCTCGCAACAGCTGCAAACTTAGGATAAATGAAAGCAAAGAACTTCATAATCAGAGAATTGGGGATAAACTGCTTGCCAATCCCAACGAGTCTAGATCCTTCTGGTCGGTAGCTAAAGCTGTTGTTCCTGATGATACTGCCTCCGGCAGCAGGAGGTTGCATATTTCAATGAGGATCTTGAAGTGATTTCGAATTGGGGTGGAAGTAACCAGGTTCAATTCACTGCCATAAAACCTAGGCATCGGTTTTCTCCAAAAAGATAAATGTATCCGAACCGGATATAATAATGTTAGGTCAGATAATTCCGCTTTCTGCTTCGATAAGTTTGTTGGAAGTTAAAATGGACACCAATATGTCTCGGCACAATCATGTCACTGGAATTGCAAAGGCTGCAACCAAATATTCCAGAAAATATTTGCCATACTACTGTTTTCTCTTTCAATTATATTCATATAATTTTACAGTCTGTTCATGTTCATCGTGATGTAGAGTTTTTAGGTACAAATCACTGTTATGAAACAGCTTCCACTGCACTCTTCATTAAATAATAGAAAACTCACATTTATCGATTTTTTTATTTCTAAATACACATCTTTGCGTTCTTACAGCTAACCCTTTACAAAGAATAACTATATTTCCTATCCAAACAGTCTCTGATTGATAATGTGTTGAGTTTCGCAATCTATTTTCGATCAAGCTTCGAGTAAAATTCTTCTCAAGAAACATGAAACAAAAAATTTTCTATGAATGAAAAATTCAGCTACGCGTTAGAGGTAACTCTTTTCAACTAGGTTTCCTCATTGAAGATCGTTTGAAGTAATACTACCTCAAATTTCTTTTATACTCTTTCACTATGATGTTTTGTGTTTTCAGGTTCCCCATGAGATTTTTTTTTTCAATACAAACCTGGAATTCTCATCATTTTCAGTAGATTATCATGATGTGAATATAGTGTTGTATTATAAAGTACTATTCAAGAAAATTATTTTATTTCAAACTCCTCTTTAATGAATACATGCAGTTTGATGTTGCCATTTGGAAATATTAACATTTTTTGAGAGACAAATACATCTATATATATCTGTCTGTATCTTTCAGAGGTGACGAAATTCCAAAGGTGAGCATCGAAAAAAGAAATTACCCATAAATTTTTTCACAAATTCTTCATTTTATTCGGAATATTTTCCGATAAATTTTCAGATAAGAAAACGCTTAAAAAACGCCAATTTCAATACCTATGCACTATTCCACTCAAGTGGAAGTAGCGTTTCCTCTAGAATTTCAGAAATATAAATCATATTTTACAATATTTACATTATATCAAGTACATTGAATTGTTTGTAACAACTATGTAACCTATATCTAATAACAATGATGGATTATTCAGAAAGAGATGACTTCATTCGAATTGATACTTAACAAATGCATCTAAGTACAGGAATGATTTGGAAATAGTAATAATAATGGAAAGTATAGCTCCTGGTGGAGTTCATGGATCTTTAATATTTCAAGAAAATTCTAGATTTAACATTGGTTGAACAGATAAATTTCTTCAAAAGATTAAAATAACGTAGAACTGTGAGATGCCAATTCGACATTTGTGAACCATCTTTCGCCAGAGGAGCATGAGTTGAATCATAATAAAATGTATTTATCACATTTGAAAGAGGAATGTTCAAAAATCNATTAACAACATTTATTTTAAGTGAGTTAATATCTGAACACAGAAACGGCATCACCATCAGAAATGATGTAGTTAAATTTCCACCATAGCTTCTCGGTATGGCATTACGTACCATTTTGAATGAAAGATTCAAGAAGAATGACTTCTCTCGTGAAATTTCAAACTACTACCATGAAGTGTTGAAGTCAGTGGGAAATGCTTCAGCTCCTGGTTCAATTTTCACTGAGTCACTATCAAATGTTCCATATTCACCAGCTTCTTGTGGTTCAGCTTTGACAAAATTCAAATTGAAAGATATTTTTGACACAGTCTCGATGGGTTTCTTATTTGTCATTCCATATGCACCACTAGCCATTGTAAAATTGTATGAATATTTTCCAAAATACACAGAAACCTAATTTAACAAAAAAAAAGTTATTGTTTTAAATTCCAACGATAACAGCACTATGTTCACAACAGTAGATCAGAACAACAATCAATCACAACTGACTTTTTCTCTAACCTGGTTCTCTATTTATACTGAATTGAATTGATTGTAACTTGTCATTACAACCAAAATGAAATGAGCTTATTTACAGGTAGAATAAATGATTTCTGAGAAGTACCAACATTCACTTCAATTATGGTGATTCATGAAATACTCACAAATCCTAGCTCTATAGCAGCGGCCGGCAACTCGCGGCCCGCCGACGTCTTACTTGCGGCCCATGAATGTTTTATAAATAAGTTATGAATATCAAAATAAATGCAAGAATATAATGTCAAACGCCACTATGATATCGATAATAAAGCTAAATTTGCATGCCTAGTAGGCGAATCACGAAAAAATAAAACTAACTCTCTCAAATCTTCAGTTAAGAATCAACAAAATGTTTTTTGTACGGTTTCCAGCGGGTGGAAACCAAAAAAAAACCAGGAAAACGCGCAGGCGTACAAAAGAGGAAGAATCGAAAAAACAAAAACAGAAAGATAACCACGAGGTCATGGAGACCGAGGAGGAAACGGCAGCCATTGATGCAGGGTTACCAACAGAGACAGATAAAGAAAGGACGTCAGAAATCGAAGTGGTACCAACTATAAACACACCAGTATGGCCAAACATAAACAAAAACGAAGGGGTGCCAATCTCTTCGACAAAGGATGACACGAACTCGGAAAAAGACCCGACAAAGTCGCCACCGATAGTCGTATACGACAGTAATAGGTGGAGAGAGATCTTCAAAGGTTTCGAAGCCAAAAAAATTGGATATAACAAGGCGAAGCTAACCAGGGACTGAATTTATATCCACACCAACAACGAGGAGGAGTGGCGCAAAGCCACCCGATACATGGAAGAGAGAAAATAGACATCCATACATACACTATGAAGAAAGAGATCCCGCTACACGCAGTGATTCGCGGCCATTCAATGGCACGCTGCGTAAAATGTGGTGAAAATCACGAAAGCAGAGACTGCAAAAAACCAAAGGAGATTCCAGCAAAATGCGCGAACTGTTAAGAAGCGCACCCAGCCAGCTACAGGGGATGTAGGATGTTCCCAAAACCTAGACAAGCACCAACAGCTTGGAACAGGCCTCGACAAGCGGAGAACCAGAGGCCGCATCAGCAACCAGCCCGAAGAAAACCAGCACCGAAGGCGCAGAAATCCGGAGGAAACGACCAGCTTCCAATTCTAGGACAGTTATCAGCTGAGCAGCAGAAGATCGCGCAAGCGGTCTTAGCTGCCTTAATACAGGCACCCGGACAACAATAATGCCTGCACGAGTCCCGACATGGAAGAAATGTTCCCAGACCACCACCCAATAGGTGTCTTATTGTCTTGTGGTTTCAAATATAAAAAATTGAACAAACGGATGGTCATAATGGAATCGACACGCATTGTTCAACTCCGACAATAATATTTGAGGCGAATGAAAAGCTACCGAGAATCCAGCAGACATATAATCTACCTCGACGTAACTTGGTTTGACACCCATGATGTCAAATATGGCTAGGAAGACGTAACCAAGTAATGTGCTTTGAACACACTTTCTTCAAGGGGAAAACGTGTTATAATTTTGCATCTCGGGAATGAAAGTGGTTTCGTACCTAACGCTTTGCTTCTGTTGGCCAAAAAAATTAAAGATTCGTCTGCTGATTACCACGAAGATATGACTGCGGCTTTATTCGAAACCTGGTTCAGTGAGCAGCTTCTCCGAAATAATCCTCCAAACTCGGTTATTGTTCTGGATAACGCTTCGTATCATTCTCGGTTATTGACTACAATACCAAACATTAACACAAAAAAAAACAGATATGGTTGATTTCATGCGAAATCATGACATGGAAATACTCGAAAAGATTCCCACGAAAATGGTATTACTGGCGACCATAAAACAACGTAATTTCAAAAAAGAGTATATTATTGATTCGATGTGTGAAACACATCATATGGTCATATTCTCTTACGTTTGCCTCCAAACTATTGTGTGTTCAATCCAGTTGAAATGGTTTGGGCCACTATGAAAGAAAGCTTGCGGTAATTATTTGTGTTTTCATTGTATTTTAGAGTTTTCCACTCTGAAATTAACTACCTTAAATTTCGAAGTTTTTCATAATTACCCATGGTGAAAAAATTCAGTTGAGATAACTGTTTCATGGGGTGATCAATTGCTATGATTGTAAGAATAAGTAACGCCTATGTCGGCATATTATTTTTTGCTGTTCCAATTGGTATTGGAAATACTATACCACAAGGTGCCGTGATCACTGTTTATATGAACAATCTATTCATCATAGGAGCTGAATGTGAAATAATGGGTTTTAGGGACGACATTGTCTTGTTCTATGGAAGTGACACTTGGCAGCAGTTAAAACATAAAATCGAAAATGACACTTCCCCAACGTTTTGTTGATTTTGGAACGTTTGATAGTGACTCAGTGAAAACTGAGCCACAAGGTGTAGAAATGTTTGTTACTGACTTCTTCACCCATGTTGAAGAAAAGCTCTCAAACTTGATACACGGTGAGGATTTGACCCAAGATGTTGACCCACTTATTACGGATCCTGCTAAACAATTCAGGTGCGATATCTGTTTGAAGTATTTCGCTGAGTCTCGTATATTGAAAGTTCACTTAAGACCTCATACTGGAGAGAAACCATTCCATTGTAATTTCTGTCCGAAGTCATTCGCTCAGAGTAGTACTTTGAAGAATCACGAAAGGAGACATACTGGAGAAAGACCATTTCAGTGTGGAATTTGCATGAAATCTCATCAAATCATAGAATCTTTCTGCAGTTGATTCAGTGGGATGTCTACTGCGCCACCTACAGACAGAGCCAGGAAAAAATTCCACAAGCATACTCCGGGGTGGGAGTCGCAATAATGATTAATATTCCGGAGAGGTGCATTATGACATGCTCAAGGTTGCACCTTTCCTCTCATGCAGACCTACGACTTTGTAGGTACTTTGTGGAGTTGTTTCCTGGCTTTGTCTGCAGGTGGCGCAGTGAACATCCCACTGAATCCACTGCAGAGAGATTCCATGACTAGCTGTAATTATATTTCTTTGGTCGTGACACTCAGACGGTTCACACCATTCTGGAAAGACCGTGCCCGGTACGGATGATGAAGCAAGCACCCAGAAACTGGTCTATCGGTTGGTCGGATCGACCAAACGAAATTAATTTCTGCTTTTCATAGTGCGACGAATCTTCTTAGTTGAAGACGTTGCACAGTTGCCTGATGGTTTTACTTCAACTCTCTGCGCGGCATTAGCTACGTTAGTTGTTGTTTTTTCCATTGGGTATCTGCCACACCTAGCTACAAAGTCATAGATTTGCATGAGAGGAAATCATAAAAAGGATTTGAAGCTTCATAACTCCTATTTATTATTTGCGAACGCTTTCGACAGCTGGCAGTGCTATCATCTTCCTGACTCTACTCAATATGGTCTCAGTATGGTGTGTCCATACTTTTCAGCAATATTCTCAAGGGCATACTCTTTTTCAAAAAATGTTTTTGTCTGTAAAACTCGAAGTAGTTGGTTTTTGGTATAGTAATCTTTAAAATACAGATTGTTATCCATAAAAAACTTTGTATTTCATCTTTTCAAGAATTTTTATTCGGTACTTCGAAGAGCTGTTGCGAATGATAGGGAGCATTGTCAAGAACTATTACACTATTCGCATCCAAATTTGGGATCAATGTGTTTTCAAACCATTCCTCAAAAATATTAGCTTCCATGTCAACATTGCAGTCCTCAAGTATTTGTTACGCAATNTCTTTCGAAACAAATACCTACTTCTATATGAACACAAGGAAGGGTAGAAAGCTGTGGCCGTGAAGGAGCTTGTGAAAGAATTGGCCAAAATCTCTGCTGATTCGATGTCTGTAGAACACAAGGAACCGTCAGGTTTTCGTAGGAGCGGAATGCTTACTTTGGTGTTCAGGTTAGATCGTATGAACTTGTACAGTTTTTTATTGTTTCCTGAGTCTGAAATAGATTCTTCGAACTCGCGACGTGAAGATCGTATTGTTGATACCAAGTGTTTTGAGAAATTTCGATGAGCTTGGTAATCTTCTGTGGCTTTCGATCTTTTGTATCTTTTCCAAAGTCTTTTTTTGTGATGTATGAGTGACATTATTTCGGCATTGATCCATGGTTTGGGAGGATTTTTCCGGCATATTTTCTTGCATCCACATAATATTAGATTAGTTCATGAGTTGAACGAAGATGATTTCGATATACATATCGAGTTTTGTAAAAGTCTCACTGAACGGATCAACTTGCATCAGAATTTCTTGAATAAAATTTGTTTTTCGGATGAATTTACGATTAATTTGAATGGAGAGGTGAATCGGCAAAATTGTCGATAATGGAGTGATACGAGTCCTCATTTATACCGTCAAGTTCATACCCAACGACCTCAAAAACTGAATGTTTGGGCAGGACTTTTAGGTAACCACATCATAGCGATTTGGATATGTTAGACTATCTAATAATACCGTACATCAATAGAGCAATTGAGGAGGATATAAATGTATTCGAAAGCGAAATAGTTTTTCAGCAGGATAGTGAACCTTCTCATTATGCAGCTCCAGTGCGACAATTTTTGGATGATCATTTTCCTGGTCGCTGGATTGGCAAAAGAGGTCCTCTACAGAATGGCCACCAATATTTGTTTCAACTAAAAACCTTCTACCAGAAACACAATCGGGCTTCCGCCCATCTCATAGCTGTGAAACGACAATTTTGAACATTACAGATGATATTTTCAGCGCACTTGACCATAAAAAAGCTACAGCACTTGTTATGCTTGATTTTTCGAAAGCTTTCGATACGATAAATCACGTTATTCTCCTCACTATCCTCGAATCCATTGGTTTGTCAAATATCGCGGTTCAACTTTTTGAAAACTATTTGAGCGAGCGAGTGCAAAGAATCAAACTNTCAATTATATATTTAGTACTTTCACTCAACAATTTGTAAATAGTTTTGAATATTTTTCTCTGTTATTGTTTCTGCCGATTTTTTTTTCGTTTTTTTGCATTACATATGTGTATGTGTGTATATGGGTACATATATGTGTATATGTATTGTGTATACATGTATATATAGTTCTTTTTCTTTGGCCTAAGATGAAAAACAGAGGTTGCATCTTTTGGTGCAACCAACTGATCTTCAGCCTTTCCCGTTTATTTAATGTATCATTATGGGAATAAAGACCTATTATTATTATTATCTCCGAATCTCACTTCTGTAGACTTTTTTCTATGAGGTCATTTGAAGTCCAAAGTGATTGAGGTAGAATGAACAACATTAGAAGATTTGAGAGAGAATATCATGAGGCATTGCAGAGAAGTAACTCCCGAAATTATCAAGCTCGTTTGTACCATTGTATGACATATGACAACATATGAAATTTTTCAGTATTCGAAAAGCTGCCGTTTTCCATTTTTGACACAAATTGTAACAAGATGTAGAAGTAGGAACGGTAAAATGTCAAAAATCCTACCAAACAACAGTTTTATTATGACAACAGAACATTATGTGTCATTTTTTCTAGAGCGTCCTATCTAAAATTGAAGAAAGCAGGTAAAGTAATCACTTTCCATTTTGCGCTAGAAATGGTTATGAAATCATATTGTGTGATACGTTGCTGTATTCACAGTGAAAAATGTAGTCGTATACAGGGTATATCTAAGTTTTGGCCCATATAAAAGTACAAAGTTGTTGATGTTTCTTTAAAGTGGCCATAGCAAAGTTCTATTTGTTTTATATTTCCTTCAAAAATTAAGCTAGGAGAATATAAAAACGAAATTCCCAAATTTTGGCTCCTAAATGCCATAAATGGCATATTATTGGGCACACAAATGCGCACTTACCGTTTCCAATATTGCCATGCTGTTCATTCTTTTCTTGGACACAGTTTATATTTGCTCAATCTATTTCTGTAGTTTCTATGAAAATTTTTTGCCAAAAAAATTATCCTATCAAATTTGTCTATTTCTAGTCATGTGTGTCGAAATAACCAATGAAACCATCATTACACTGATAACTACCCATGGATAGTTTTCACGGGTAGTTATCACTTATGTCATGACATTGCTAAGCAACCAACACAATAAAGTTGTTTGACATTTCAGTAATTCAATTTATTTCGAAAATGTCACTTCCTCGCTTTGGTGTTCAAAATGATGCGGCAATTGACANTAATTTTGTTCGAATTGCAAAAAATTTTCTCACCGAATATCCCTCGAACATTGATAAATAACTCATAATTTTATCACAACTTCCTCAAGCACGTTATTTTAGGTAACATCCCTCCGCCTTCGGCGTCGGGATGTTACCAAATAACGTGCTTTCGAAAACTGTGATAAAATTATTTCGTTAGTTATCAATGTCCTTGGGATATTATAGCTGATAACTACTCGTGATTCTTCATTTAGCTGATTTGTACTCATTTGTGATTTCGAAAAAAGTCAAGAATATTTGATCAGTTGTTTTTTGTTTTTCATTTTCATCTCTGAAAAAACGTTGAATTAAAAATGAATCACCAACTAACTCCATAGCATTCTATCTCAATGAAGAATAATCTGCCTCCTAGATGGTGCTGCGAACATCAAGAAGTTACTATTTCAGTAAATTCTCATAAATGCGGGTAATGTCGCTACTTGAGTTGTCCATTAGTGATTGGACCCCACTGACTGTGAGACTGAAATCTTTTTACTACTAATGATCTGACATGTATCAGTTTGAATCACAAATTCTCGTTACCTGTGGGTGAAGGAAAAATCTTCAGCCCTAGAAGGTGCGATGGCAATACTCACTTCAGCTCACCCATAGTAGTGTATGTAGTAATGTACCGAAGTGAATTATTTCCAAAGCTGAAACGGTCAGATTGAGAATGCATTTTGGTTGAGCCATCGGTGGAAGTTAATTCAAACATAATAGTATAATCCATACCGAGTAATTGTTCCCAAATAGTGGTAGTTCTTACTGGACAATTTCCAACATTCACCTTAACGTGGAGAGACCGTTTTTCCTTCAGTATGGTATTCCTTGCGCCTTTATTCTACAACTACTCTTCTTGTAGAGGGCTTATTTCTTCACGACTTCATGAAAGGTTTGTTTGTGATAGTCCGGTCTATCTAGATATTGGAAGGTACATAAATTTACAACGAGCTGCAAACGCGTGTAATTGTTCAAAACATAGTTAACAATGAGAATTTGAAATTCCGCATGATTGCGATGCGTGGAAAAGAAGTTATTCGAGGTCAAAGGTCGAAAATCTCGAAAAAATTTGGTTTCTCGCGATTTTCAGAAAAACGGTAAGTTTTATCATGAATCAACTTCAGATAAAAATTATAGACCATGAAATTCTCTAAAAAAATGTATCAATACTTTTTTTTCTTACAGCCACCGTTTCTGAGATACGATGAGTCAAAAAGTTGTAAAAGTTGTAATCGTCATTATATGCATCTTTACGAAAAAACAATGAGAGTCAGAATAACCGCTTATTTGAATAAATACATAATATTATCAGCAATATGGATTTCACCCAGGAAAATTGACCTCAAATGCGATTGTTAGTCTCACTAATGAAATATATAATACTATGGAGAGCATGTAACCAGCAATTTGTATATTCTTGGGTGTATCTGAGGCTTTCTACACAGTCAGCCATGACTTACTATTGGAAACCTTGGAAGATGTTAGAACAAGATGAATTGCACTCGCACGTACACCTGCAATCAGCATTTTCGCGAAAGATAGTTATTTTTTATGAAGGAGATAAGCTGGACAACACACAAAAAATAGTGGCCCAGTTGGAAAATGTTCTGGAATGGATAATTTATTCCCTGTATTTAGCGTCGGCGAGAATCCTCTCAATAACTCGAAATGACTACCAAATGATTCACCATCCAACAGTTGAAATTATTCTTGCTATGAAAGTAGTTGTTTATGTCCCTGGATGTACGGGAATACTGCCTTGAGCAAATAGATAGCGACTGTCAGCGAATCTTCAGTTTAGTATTTTCAATTGAAAATATTCAATATTTCATTACGAGATTCGAGTATTCTACAATAGTCTGTAGAGTACTCTAAAAGGTAATACTAGTATATTACCTTTTCCTATACTATATTACCATTATTATTACTATTATATTACCTATACTATATTACTATACTAATATTACCTTTTCCTTCACTTGCTTGCTTGAAACTTCATTCGCGTGAATGAAGTTTCAAAAAAAGATGCGGAACAAACAACATTTGAACAAATATAATGAAACAGTATTACTATTAACAACATTTATTTTAAGTGAGTTAATATCTGAACACAGAAACGGCATCACCATCAGAAATGATGTAGTTAAATTTCCACCATAGCTTCTCGGTATGGCATTACGTACCATTTTGAATGAAAGATTCAAGAAGAATGACTTCTCTCGTGAAATTTCAAACTACTACCATGAATGTAGGATTTTGAACAGATTCTACATTGAAAAGATTTTTTCCCAGTATGACGTCTTTCATGAGCTTGCAATCCACTTCTTTTTACAAAAGATTTGGAACAGCTGCTACACTTGAATGGTCTAACTCCTGTATGTTGCCTTTCATGGATTTTCAAGAAACCATTTCGAGTAAAAGATTTCGGGCAGACTGTACATTGGAATGGTTTTTCTCCGGTATGAATTCTTTCATGAACTTTCAAATCTCCACTTCGAGTGAAAGATTTTCGACAAACCTTGCACTGAAACGGTTTCTCACCGGTATGAGTTCTTTCATGAACTGTCAGATCACATTTTCGAGTAAAACATCTTGGACACATTGTACACTGAAAAGGGTATTCTCCAGCATGCCTCATTTCGTGAACTTTCAAATGAGCACTTCGAGTAAATGATTTCGAACAGATGTTACACTGAAATGAAATTTCTTTGGAATGAGTTTTTTCGTGACTTATCAGGGTATCCGGACGAGATAAAAATTTCGAACAGAATTTACACTGGAAAGATCTTTTAGCAGTATGACTTATTTCGTGAATTTTCATGTCACGACTCCTAGTGAAAGATTTACTGCAAATTCCACACTGAAATGGTCTTTCTCCAGTATGAGTTCTTTCGTGAGTCTTTAAAGTACCACTACGAGCAAATGACTTCGAACAGAAATTACAATGGAATGGTTTCTCTTCAGTATGAACTCGTNGATACAACAAGGCGAAGCTAACCAGGGACTGAATTTATATCCACACCAACAACGAGGAGGAGTGGCGCAAAGCCACCCGATACATGGAAGAGAGAAAATAGACTTCTACACGTACACTATGAAGAAAGAGATCCCGCTACACGCAGTGATTCGCGGGATCCCCGAGAACGTGGCGGCAGAGGACGTCACAAACGACCTAACAGCACAAAGATACACTGTGCATGAATGCTACAGAATGACATTGAGGCGCACCAGGATGACGCTACCGCTCTTCCTGGTAAAAGTGCCAAAAAACGAAGAACGGATCTAAGCACTGAGAACGTGCGTGAATCTCATAGTGAGGGAATGCGCGTATTGAGGCATTCGGACATGCGCAGAGATGCGGCCATTCAATGGCACGCTGCGTAAAATGTGGTGAAAACCACGAAAGCAGAGACTGCAAAAAACCAAAGGAGAATCCAGCAAAATGCGCGAACTGTTAAGAACCGCACCCAGCCAGCTACAGGGGATGTAGGATGTTCCCAAAACCTAGACAAACACCAACAGCAGTTGAGATAATTGTTTCATGGGGTGATCAATTGCTATGATTGTAAGAATAAGTAACTGAAAAACTACCACTGAAAAGTAATATGCCGACGCCTATGTCGGCATATTATTTTTTTGCTGTTCCAATTGGTATTGGAAATACTATACCACAAGGTGCCGTGTTCACTGTTTATATGAACAATCTATTCATCATAGGAGCTGAATGTGAAATAATGGGTTTTAGGGACGACATTGTCTTGTTCTATGGAAGTGACACTAATATATTAGGAAGGACTTGGAATTATAAAAGCGATTGAAATTTAAAAAAATGTAAAAAATATTCATCTGAGTCATAACCTTCAAATACTTCTTGGTCTTCTTCTTCTTGATGTTCATCCTGGGTGTAGGTAAACTGCGTCAAGATTGATGTATCGCATGTTTCCTCGTTGTTATCAAATGAATCCTCCACTATTGGTGATTCAGCATTAGAACATGACTGGCCTTGACAATGTGTACATGACAGAGAACACAACAGTCCAAATTTTTTACAACCTCATTTAGCGCCTTTTTTACAGTTGCAAAAAATGATGTTCAGCAGTTTTTTCGGCGCAGGTGGAAGTGAAGTCTGAATAGGTTTTAATGCATTGTCGACCAACTTCCAACCCCAGTCTTTTGGGTCTAGCTGATAACAAAGCCACACTTGAACTTGGTAATATACCCGGAAAAGATATTGATGAGCAACAACTGAGGTTGGAGGAAGACAAGCTAATTGCATCTGTTTCTTATTTTCAGTGTTGTAGTTGTAGTTCTAGTGTTTAGTTGCTCTTAGCTATTTGCCTTGTAAAAAATTGCTGTATCATCTGCGAAGCTCAATATTTCACCTCTGCTCCTGATTGAATATAGTCCATTAACATATATGTTGAATGAAATTGGCCCCAAAATTATGCCTTGGGGAAATTCTATAAAAGTTTCTTGTGTATTACTCAAAATATAGATGGTGTCATATTGGGTGAAAAAATCAATCGCATAAATTTCGGTTCACAAGTGCATTTTTACAATTATCTCACTACCACATGCTATATCAAGTTTACAATTATTCTGCCACTGCTTGCAATGTAGGCAATGTAGAATAATTCGACGGAAAGAAAACAATTGCAGTTTTACTATCATCCCATGCTATATCAAGGCAATGAAGATCAATTCGGTGAAAAGAAAACATGAAGGTTACAAATCTCCCACTATCCTAATCTATATCAAGGTTACAGTTATACCACTGTCCTATGCTATATCAAGGCAATAAAGTGTTTTTGGAATACGTTAGTTATGGATTTTCATCAAGTATCGGCCGATTCCATCATATATCAATAGAGATGAATTTGGTGAAAAAAAAAGTTGAAAACAACTGATACAGAATTTTCGGAAACATATGATAATGAAATAAAAGTTTCATGGGTAGAAATGTTTCCAAAAGCAAGCCCTATAACATTTTCCTTGAAGTCTAATCTAAGAGAGAACGACAGATACATCAAATAGATAGTTGCAGAAGAACAAGAAGAAGAGAAGTAGAGAAGCAGAGTTTGACCTCGAAATCCTATGCTTTTTCTCATTATGATTCTCATTCTGGTCATTTTCGGACCTCCGATTCTGCTTGGTAATCCTATTTTTTTCTCATTTCGGTTCTTACTGGCAGATTTTTGGACCTACGAACGAAACCTTGTGGAACACACAACCGCAGACGTGTCGTGTGTAAAAGTAAGACGAACTGTAAGATTTGTGTGTATGAGGAAGGAGGCCATACTGTGGAGCAGAAGCACGTATACTGTGAAGTAGAAGCAAAGATACTGCGAAATAAAAGACATCGTAATAACATTCATTATCTTATTTGAATAAATCCCAGCCAAAGAAATGTTGTTTGAAGTGAAACGGTTATATTTTTGTGAGTGATTAATTTTTGAGAAATAAAGTTTCCGGCTTTCTGCTACTCCAAAAAATGTAGAAATATTTCAAAGAAAGAAAGTATAGAGTTACATCTTTTGAAATGTATTGCTGTCTTCCTTTCTTTGAAAGATTAACACATTTTTTACCTATATCAAGATGGAGTGTGGAAAGCCAAAAACTTTCCTTCTCAAAAGTTAATCACTCCTAAAAATATATTGTTCATTCAGTTTTTCATAGAGATGGAAATGTAAATATTTTCTTTCTCTTTGGCTCTGGTTGTAGTAACTGATTGTACCAGTATTTTTTTTGAGTGGGTAACATATTTACAATTGCACTTCCATATGAAGTATTTTCAAGGAGTTTTCCGATCCTCTCAAATATTCCAAAAAATATTTGCCATCCTACTGTTTTCTCTTTCAATTATATTCATATAATTTCACAGTCTGTTCATTTTCATCGTGATGTAGAGTTTTTAGGTACTGTTATGAAACAGCTTCCACTACACTCATCATTAAATAATAGAAAACTCACATTTATCGATTTTTTTATTTCTAAATACACATCTTTGCGTTCTTACAGCTAACCCTTTACAAAGAATAACTATATTTCCTATCCAAACAGTCTCTGATTGATAATGTGTTGAGTTTCGCAATCTNAATAGGCATAAGAGGAGTTGCCCTTGATCTTTTCAGAGATTACTTGAGTAACAGAAAACAGAGAGTAAAAATTAGCGATGTAGTTAGTGATGAAAGAAGAATAATTTGCGGTGTCCCACAGGGCACCGTACTTGGACCGATACTTTTCAATATTTATATAAATAAGCTGCTTAGCCTACTGTTGGTTCTATAATATCGTTCGCTGATGATACTGTCATCATATATGAGGACAAAAACTGGTTGAATGTGAAAGATGCGGGAGAAAGAGACCTGAAACAGGTCAGAGAGTGGTTTAAAGAGAACTTGCTTACAGTAAAACAAATGTAATTTGTTTTTACATCATATGAGAAGTACTTACCCCCATATGAGTCAATAAAAATTAATAACCAAGATGTCAAACTAGTATTGTCAGTAAAGTATCTAAGTAGTTTTGTAGATTCTGTATTGAGATGGGATATACACATCGAAAAGTTGAAAAATAAACTCTGAGGACTAATGTTCAAGTTTCATAAACCACGAAAAATGCTTTCTGTTACACAGCTCAGGATCCTCTATTATGCACTAATGGAATCCTTGCTGCAATACCTGGTTGGGGTGGAGCAAACAAAACAATTGTCAAAACCCTTGAAAATGTGCAAAAACGAATCTTGAAAATGATATATCACAAATAATTTCGATTTTCTACTGATTCATTATATATCGAGTTACAAATTCTTGACATCAGGCAGAAATGTTTTACATATTTAGGACCAGAATTGTCCAACACAATGCAAAATTCTCTTAAAGCGATCCATAACAAATACAGTTTGAAGAGGGAAGTCAAAAAATGGATACTTTCAGAAAATAGACATATTTTCCACGAACTGATTGATACTCTCAAATGATTCATCCCATTTTTTACAATGAAATTTTTTTCCCTTTACTATAGATAGTTAATGTTTAATTTATGATGTACTGTTTGGAACCTTTGGTGTAGTAATGAATAATACTGGAGTTTTTTCCCAACACCGAATCGTAATATTCGTTAATGTTTAATGTCTATGTTTTTCCGAGTAGATTGGAAATTAAGGAACCATTACTATAGTTATTCGTTTTTCTTTTCTTTGTGTGTGTTTGTTATTATTGAGAATATTTCTACTTTCAAAAATTCAAAAAATTATACTGGAATATGAGCAGTGTTTATCTTTTTATTCATTGTTGCGTATATGTATGATTAAGTATACCCATGAAGAGGGTCTTCAAGAGCCTATATGGGAAAATGTATTTCTGAAACATTTGTTTAAAATGTAATACTTTCCATATTCTATAATCATGTAAAAATTGTTCTTCTGTAAATAAATATCATTATTATTATTATTTAATGAAATTTGTATGTAATATCATTCTTGTCATTTGGTTCAGATGAAAAGTAACCAACAGTAATATTAGTCGTTATTCCATTATCCATCAAATTCAATCTTTTTTGCAGAAAAGTTCTGATGTGAGAACCCGGAAAACCCGGAAAAACCTGCAGCACCATATCATCTGAAGATCTTGATCTGCCAATGTCCTCTCTTTGATAGAATGAAATGTAGGGTGTCTCCAGAGGCTCCAATAATGCAAGATATCGCCGGAATATTTAGTGACACGACTATCGTCAAACTTAAACCAGTACGTTAGTTTGATGCATATTTGGCAACACAGTTGATCATTCCATTATCCGTCAAATTCGATTTTTTTGCAAAACAGTTCTAATGTGAAGTTATTCCTCAAAATTTCAAAAAAGTCTTTCACCGATTTTTACAAATTGCGCCCCTGTTGTGAAATTAGACTCCACTCAATCTATTTGGTCTTTAATAATAGTAACAATAATGATAATGTTTACTTATGAATATACAACAGCACAAGATAGTAACATGTAAACAAAGCAATACAAACAAACATGGAGAAACCAACTAAAACCGAAGTTGAGCGTGGGGATTCTTTAGTTACGCAATGCATAACTGACGTGCAGAATTGATTTTACATTTAAACAAGGCGATGACAAAAATTTAATATCAAACTAAGACTTAAGGATACAAATGAATTATTAATTTTTTAAAAAGAAAGGTATGTTATATATACATAAATGAAAATACATTTGGCAGTAAACGAGTATGAAACTAAGCTCCAGATTTTTGGGCCAAGATAATTACAGTGACTTTGACCCACAAATTTTTGCCATCTTGGACCTAAAATGTACTTTCTGTCCTACGGGTATTATACATGTGTTCCACTGGTTTCATTTTAATTTTGTTCTCAAGGACTTTCAGAGTAATCTACTGGCAGTATAGCTGCCGTGTATCTAGAATATTAGTTTCTTCAAATAAGAGGTCACTGGAGAACGTTCCACCTTTACCTAACAATAACAAAAAAAACAGAATGTTTTTCTGTAAAGTATCCAGACATCTCAAGTGGGTATTTCTAATACCTCCCCAAGCTATAATACCGTGAGAGAGTTCCGTGGGTTGGGTTAGGTTAGGTTAGGTGCGTCCCCTGGTGGCGGATAGGTAATGTCGCTGTACCTTTCAAAACCTTCGCGGAGGCAACCGTGAGTAACCTTAAGGTTGCCAAAGAGAGTGTGTGTTCGGTGAGTCTTGGCCTCCACCTGCCGATATAAAGGAGATGTCTCCCAGCGACCCGTCCATCTTCCTGGAAAGGACAGGATGGACGATGACCTAGGAGGGAGGACAACTCCTCGGGAGGATGTACAATGGGTCACATGTGGCCTAAGTACTGTGGGGCTACCCTACTCTACAGATAGCCCTTTCGGATTATTCTCTGTTCCCAAACTTGAAAAAATGACTCGGTGGACAAAGACTTTTGCACGACGAAGAAGTGATGTCGGCAGATAATGGCTATTTTGAGGAGCAAGACAATTTTCATTATGAAAATGGCATCGAACTTATTGAACTTTGCTGAAAAAAGTGTATAAAGCTGCAAGGGAGATTATGTTGAAAAATATTATTATTTGTCTTGAAAGCTACATGCCTAGTTTCCCTCATTATTTCCTTTGATTCGAGGCTAGATTAAACTTGCAGTTTTGCGGTTTTGTGTTTGTTTTAGTATTTTGTCTACGATGGAGGTTTTATATTCATTATTGACGGCAACCTGTTTGATTCTGTTCAATTATTTTTGGAAGTTTGACTGGTTTTGCGGTACATTTATAGGTCTCTGTATCATGGAGTGGTATTCTGCAAGTTTATTTATTTATTTATTCCATACACTATTCTACAGGATGAACCCAATTACAGAATAGGAAGTAACATAATTTGTGAATCTATATAAAAAAAAACATAAAAACAGAACTGTCAGTTAGGTAAGAAATGTCTTTTGACTTGTATAATCTGGAGATGACTAACAGAATTAGAGGTATCGCACATTGTATAAATTGGAGATTTTTTCATTATATTTGTACGCGGAGTGATGAGATAAAATGTGACACTATTCCTAGATGACCGTCTAGGAACCCAAAAATTCAACATATGTAACTGTTGAGAGCAGGTGATGATATTGTTTAGGATCTTGAATAAAAAAAGAAATGAATAATATATACGCCTTACCTCGAGACTTCAAAAATTATGAGTTATAAGCAGTTCATTGTAGGGTATTCCTACAGTAGGATACGTGTCTTAAAGTTTAAAAGACATATATTTTAGGAAGCGCCTCTGTAGGGCTTCTAGTTGATTGATATGAACCTGATAGTAGGGACTCCACACGACAGATGCATATTCCAGCCTAGATCAAACAAAAATGAAATTAAGTAATTTCAATGTTGAAGCTTTTTCGAAGTCTTTTATATTTCTAACTAAGAATCCATACATGCGATAAGTTGCTGTTAAAGTAGTGTCAATATGTTTATTGAAAGAAAGGGATGAATCAAAAGTAACACCTAGATCAGTGAGTGTGTCAGTACGCTCCAGAACTTGATTGCTTATGACGTAGTTGTGTAAATTCAAGTTCGTTTTCAGCGAGTTAGACATTACATTACATTTGGATATGTTGAGAGATAGATTATTTTCCCGACGTCATGTAGCAACGCGATTCAAATTCAGGGCGAGACGTTCGCAATAATTAGAACATGTTATATTGTGACAGAGTTTCAAGTCATCTGCGTATAAAAGGAAATTGATATCAATCTCAGCTTCGATATCATTAATGAACATATTGAACAGTAGGGGTCCTAGATTTGATCCTTGTGGTACACCAGATGTGGCTATATATTCGATAGACTTGAGGCCATTGATTTGGCCGTACTGCTTATTGTCAAGTCGAAAGCTTGTTGAGCAGGATAATATGGTCAAGTCTGTCGAACACTTTAGAAAAATCAGTGTAGATGACATCAGTCTGAGACTGACAATCAATACCCTCTGCAATACAAGATTGTTACAAGATTGGTGGTGGTTGAACTACTTTTCATGAAACCGTGTTGATTGAAGCTGTCACATGACAATAGATTGTCCTCTCAAGAAGCATCTATAACACTTTACAAAAGTTGCATATGATAGAGATTGGTCTGTAATTTTTTATCTCCTTTTTTGAAAATTGGGCACACTTTCGACATTTTCCATATTGATGGTACAGTTGATGGTACAGTTTTCAGGCATATATTAATTAGAGTTGATAGTGGTTAAACCAGAGCTGAGGCACAATCTTTAATGATGAATGCTGGAACATGATCGGTAAATTTAGGCGTTAATTTTTTTAAGGTATGATAAACATCTTCAATACTAAAGTTATGATACTAAAATTACTAAGCTGGGAATATCACTACTTTTGTTCGCATGGTCACTTGATGTTGACACTATATAAGAACCACTGAAGAAATCTGCAAAACCATCAAGAATATCTGAGGGATTATCGAGTAGCTTGCCTTCATGTAACATTTCATCTCAGATTCCATTCGTATATTTTGACTTGTTAATGAATGACCACAACTTATTAGGGTTATGGATAATCTCGCTCTCAGTTTTCCGAATGAATTTTTTACAAGCCATTCTAATGAGTATGAGTGCATAGATTGATTGCGAATTGTAATATCTGTACGTTTAGGTTTGTGATACATTAAAAATTGTGTTTGTTGTTTGAGAGGCAGATATTCAAATCTAGGAAGTTAAGTGAATTCTGATCGTCTTCCATTTTCATTGCGACTTCTATATTAGCACTGAGGCTGTTGAGATTAGCGAAAAAACTTTTAAAACTGACGTATCGTTCCTTAGTGCATAACCTAGTAAAATACATGATTCCTTGGGTAATTATTGAGGTGCTGTTGTTATGATCTAACAGGTCATTGAGGATATCCATTGTTAACGGAACTGGGATACTAGAAAATAGGTTTATAGGTATTATCGAGTTTGATGTCTTCTATATTATCTATCAAGGAATTCGAGTTTTCACTGCTATATTTTGAATTGAAATTGGTGAACTTTTGAATTATTTCGACTAACTTGGATGCAACGTTTTGGCAAGGGGCATCGATATAGGAGCAGACTGGTTTAATAGGGTTGCCTTCTTTATGAACTTTTAGTAACCTATAGAGAGAAAGTTGGGTTTTTATCTGTTTTTGAAATTGTACATGCTTCATTTTCGTGGAATATGTGCAAGTGGAACATGAGATATCGTGAACGACGTAGATGTTTAGAAGCATTTTGACATAAATTTTATCTGTTTGTTACTTGGTATATTTCACGTTATTTCGATATGTGTAATTTATGGTCTAGACCCAAAAACTATTGGTCTCTACTTTTTTGAGGTAGCTCTGAGCGGAAATTGTATGATCATACAGTGATTATTTGAGAAACGTGGGATATATACGAAACTGAATTAGCTTATGAATTCTGCAGTAGATTTTGTGATTGGATGAAATCTGAGCCCAAAGATTTAGTAGTTTCAAACTGCTTTACTACTGAAACACTAATGTCACGTCTTGGTACTCCTTGATACTTCTTCAGGCTAAAGAACTCCCACTGAAAAGGTAACAATGCTTGACATTTGTGAATATAAAATTTCTCGCCAATCATATCTAACGATAACAAGTCTTGTGCTGTCTGAGTCGTCCTTCCTGACTTTCATAGAGGCAGTGATTGTCAGAGCTTGTAAAGCTTTAATTAGACGTATTGTTAATCTTTACTTTCATAACTATTCATCAGCTTTCATTTTAGCTTCATAATTTAGTATTTCTTTCTGTCACTATTTTTTTGAAACGCAAATATGTTGATAAATCTTTTTGGATATGGATTATCATTCTTTCTCATCATACAGAATTTAATGTGCATATTTCAGTAATTTCTGAAAGAATGATAAACCCTATAAACATGCCTATAAAGAACGAAATTATGAGCGAGCTTGAATGAAACTAGTAAAAAATACTAATAAGTACATGCCGATCATGAAAAAATAATTTTTCAGCCATGAAAATTTCAATTTTCAACCAAAAATTCACTAAGCTAAAAACGGGAGGACATAGTATCAGTGGATTTGCTATTGCATATGATACAACAAATATCATGAGTATTCATAACACTAAAAAGTTTGATTATCGCCATTCGATGCATGTTCTCTACTTTCCATAAAGCTTCCAAATTTCCATACGATTTCAAATTTGGTCTCGAAACAAGTCAACATCAAAATAAATCGCTACCAAATTCCTCTACTCCAAGGTCACATGGCATTTACTTACTCTATACTTCAAAATCTCCAATAGTGAATTTATTTTTGAGCGTGTTTGTCGTCGTAATACAGGGGCCTTCTGGACTTGTGAGCTGTTCCTGTACGATATACAGGAACACAAATTGATTAGCAAACTACTCGGTTCGAGGAACTATTCAAATAATGATTTCGTTGTTATGTCGTGTCCCAATATCATAGTGAAGACGGAGTCTTATTAGAAACAGTTCATTATTTCTATATAGGTTTCCTGTCATAACGTGTTTGTGATTTACTTTCCTCCAAGTACTATATCAGATGAAAGTTTTTTTATGTTATTCAATTACAAGAGGAGTATAACATTTTTTTTTATTCCTAACTAGATCAATGTAGCAATGGTAAGAAACTATTTGGATGACAGATTTTGGAATGATTGGGTTAAAACAAGAAATCCACTCGAATAGGCCCCTAGATCTCCAGATTTGAATCAACTGGATATGTATTTGTGAGTATATCTAACAAATGAGGTGTAAGATGATACTACAAC
The DNA here is from genome assembly GCF_000500325.1 of Leptinotarsa decemlineata. Taxonomy (NCBI): domain Eukaryota; kingdom Metazoa; phylum Arthropoda; class Insecta; order Coleoptera; family Chrysomelidae; genus Leptinotarsa; species Leptinotarsa decemlineata. Next base: position 23,380 of record NW_019292083.1, read on the forward strand.
TTTTACTGTAGAACTGTTTCGAATGAAAACATAAAATGCTTTGAGAAGCATTGAAAACCTCTTTTCAAAAGTTTGGAACTTGAATTGATAGAGTGCATATTTTGAAATGCTAAATATTTTGAAATAGTTCTTAATAATACATGTTCTTTCTCAAATTATGGATTTTTTTCTATAAACAATGTGTGGTTTTGTACTAACTGATGATATTCATCTCTCATTGAATTTACCCTAATGAGGTGCTTAAAAAGGTAGTTTAGTTCTTTGAGTCAATTGCCTGCCAGAGACATATACTCAAAAAAGTTGATATAAGAGTAAATAATCATAATATAATCATCAATATAATCTTAGTTCTTCACCTATAGAGTTTCAGGAGCACGGAGCTATGCAATATTTACTGCCTCCACGAAATATGTCACAACTTAGTAGACTTTTTAAAATATTTTGCTGTGTCAACTACGGAATACTCTTTGACTGATAGTTTCTCAAGTATAGAACAAAAATAAAAGCAGAAGCACAAGCTAGAATCGGCTAGAACCGACCAGCCGGACCATCGCGTTAGTGTTCGAGAACGATCTGGATTGCTTTGAACGGGATAAATACGCAACATCAATATAATCTTCGTTCTTTACCTATTGAGTTTCAGTAGAACGGAGCTATGCAATATTTACTGCCTCTACAAAATATGTTACAACTTAATAGACTTTTCAAAATATTTTGCTGTATCAACTACGGAATACTCTTTGACCGATAGTTGTTCAAGTATAAAACAAAAGTAAAAGCAGAAGTACCCCAAGGTTCAGAACCAGGACCCACCCTTTTTCTACTATATGTAAATGGCCTGGCTATTGTACGTATGCCTGATAGTTTCAACGTTTTTGCGAAAATATTCTTTCCCAATCGATTTTTTCCATTAATTTGATTTGTATCCCAGCAGCTAATCTTGAAACTAATAGCATTCTCTGCAGCAGAGCTTTACACAATTCAAATGAATTTTCTGAAGATAACTTAGACACAAAATCTGCAAGTTTATCACTGTTAACGTTTCAACTTTTTTGTAGTGTCTTCATTGGCGTTATTTTCTTCAGGCACAGCATTACATATTTACAAGCATACAGGAAGCCCATGTGCTCACCAAAGAAGAAAACGGCAAAAACCCGGAATCCAATCGAACCGTGAACTTGTATTACATAATTGAATAAATACCGAATTTCAGGTCAAAAATGGGCGTCAAAAAGAAGTTATTCATTCAACGAAACACATATATCTCTCTAGTTCCTCAAAGGTTTTCTCAAAAATGATAATTTGAATAATGACCTTGTCTTCTATCTTTGAGAAACGAAAGCTCACTTCATTATTTATTTTCGACATACCAAACTCCACCATCAAATTTGAATAGTTCCTGGACAATGGAATATTTTTGAAAACAAGTACTAAATAGTCCAGTCATTATAGTAAGTTCACCTCGGAATTCGAGATACCTAGCTGTAAGTCTGTAAATACTTGTATATTGACACCCTTAAAGTTGTCTCGAAACCTACATATGGTAGGGTGTAAGCAACTATCAAATTTCATGGTCAAAGGTCAGAAAAATCGGTTTTTTGCGCTTTTTTTGGAAATATCTCATTTCCTATGGGTTTTTTGCTATTTGTATTCATTATCAATATTGTAGAATACAAAATTCTCTACAAATTTTGTTTGAAAAAATTTTTTATACGGTGAACCGTTTTCGAGATATAGGGCGGAGAGCGCGCGGTCACAGCATCACTTCAGGTCAACC